>JAMQGT020004756.1:0-66022 GCA_024447675.2 Pterophyllum scalare | reverse complement strand
ACAATCAGTAGCCGCAGAACACAGTGTTCCTCATGTCAGTGTCCCGTGATGCCTGTCCTGACAGCAGATCAGTGAGATGTTTCTAAAATAATACTACCGCTGACGGCAGTGTTCATTTCGCCCATCGATCACATTTTATTGCTTTGGGAAAAAAATGTTTATTCTTCGCTTCAAAAGGCTTTTGCGCACGCAATTTCTTACATTAATAATTTAAAAATGCAGTGGCCACTAGTTTCTGCTGTCATGACCATCAAAAATCCATCATGTGCTATTCCACTCAAAAAAACAAACAAAAAAAAGAACTCAACTAAATAAACAGATTTTTTTTTTTTTTTGGCTACTTAACATTTTGCTCTGGGTGTTTGGACTTCACAGCTTAGTATTTTCCAATCTGCTGGCTTCAGCCCTGATATGTGGTCATACTGTTTTGTGAAGTGCACTCATGAAAGTGAAAATGTATGACATTTAAAAAATGTGTCACAGGTTTTTTTTGTTTGTTTCTGTGATCGCCAGACATTCAGAATAATGTAAACATCCTATAAATAAATAAATAGATGTGAGTTAGAAATGCCCCTTAACAAAGAGATTATGTGAGATTATTAGATTTGTCATGTTTGCATGCCTTCCACACAACTTTTCACAGTTGGCTGCATGTATAAACAGCACCAATCCTGTGGAAGGAAACATTAGGTGTGGTATTTTGGTCTGTCTTGCGTTTGGAAGAAAGACTGGGGTTCCCCCTCCTCTACTCTGAGATCAGCCAGCGTGAGTGGGTCTATTGCATGTTTCCACTTCTCTTCTTCAGCACCTTTTACCTTTGACATTTAGGCCAACCCCCCACACACTCTTCCCTCAGCGGATGCTCCAATGCGAAGGGCTACAGTACACAGTCCCCAGCTACAGGGGATTTCCCCAGATACTGTACACATGTTGTTAGTGTGTATGCTCATGTATGAGTGTGCGTTTGCTTGTGTTTATGCAAGTGTGTCTGTCCACTTTCAGGGGACTCCCAGACTTGCAGACTGAGGGGGAGGAACAGAGCTGACAGTCTAAATAGCAAATCATCATCAAAAATGTTTCTGTCTCTATATTTGTGGAGACTGAGACAGAGAAGGAGGTGTCTGGGGGTGTGTAAGTAGTGCCCTTAATGTGGGCACATTAATCTGTTTACAAAGTAAAAGCATGTCACTATCATGTAAATCATTCAGGCTCAAGGTAAAGACTTTGTTTAAGGTTGGTATGAGTTTAGGTTTAAGTGAACGTAGATGATAGTTAGGGCAAGTACTCAGGAATCAGTGATTTGATGTGACTGAAACACTACTGTGAAGTTCTCGGCCCAGGAGGACTCAGGTGCCATTTGTTTCAGTCTAATCCGGGAAGTTTGTCAGCAGGAGAGGAAACCAGCAGGGAGCTCTGTTCACTTCTTACCGCCTGAATCTTGACTTGTTGTTTTATTTTTTTTTATGGGTAGGTGTGATTAGCAGATCCTGATGCCTCAGTGGATATAGGCTGGTTTTTTTTTCCACAGCAGACACTGTGACAAGTCATGGTAGGAAAGCACAGGTGTTACTAATATCATTAACAATGGCTCTGTCCTGTGCAGGTGTTCCAATAGGTCAGGATACTGTGGCAATGAGCCAGCATGTACAAAAAGTAAAGATGTGACCCTGAAACAGCTAAATAAACATAGCTATGCCTTTTATTTCCCTGCTTCTGTAAATGCTTGTAATCCTGCATGTTCCTCTTCACACATACATGGAAACCTATTTGCTGTTGATTATATGACTTTTTGAGGAGAAGTCACAAATCCAGAGCCAGAAGTTTACATGCTTTGAATGTATGAGTGTATGTGTGTGTGCATGCATAAGTATTTGTGTGTTTGTATGTTCTACTGGGACCTCTAATTAAGACTCTGGGTATCTGGTATCTGTCAGCACTGATCGATCGGCCTGGAGAGTGGCAGCTCACCGTGCACGCGTGTGCACTTTTTGCTCTCCATGCTCCCTTCTTCATGTCATGTTATTTTACATGTAACTCATTCATAGGAGAAGTATTAACACTTACTCGGTTTTGACACCACTAAAAAAAAAAAAAAAAGGTATAAATGGTCTTTTCCTGCATGCTTATCAAACATATCATAGTTCCTCCACAAAAGGAGGATGAAGTGTTGAGCAGATTTTTGTCACATAAATTCAATTCAATTTTATTTATATAGCGCCAAATTACAACAAACAGTTGCCTCAAGGCGCTTTGTATTGTGGGTAAAGACCCTACAAAGCACGCATGCACACCAAAATGCACAGAATTATGACAAATATACCGAGAATGTTTAAGGGTATTTTCCGGGTTAGTGTGTGCCACTGTGAGCCATTGTGTTTCAGGTTTCAAAAATTATTTTTTTATTCATAAAGAGGAAAGATTAAAAATCATGGGATAGAAGATGTGGTGTTGCGTGCTCTCTATTTTTTGTGCACTTTCTTCCTCTTCTTCCCACACATGCACAGAGATGTTCACAATTGCCCAACAGTTACTATCAATCACCTGGCTGTTAGTGTGTGTGTGTGTGTGTGTGTGTGTGTGTGTGTGTATGTGTGTTAGTGCTAACGCTGTTGTGCAGGACGGCGAGTGAGTGATGGCGGTGACAGTATAGACGGCATGTGCTGTGAAATGTCACCGTGCCGATCGATGGTGTTTAACGAGGCTGGAGGCTGATCTGGACCTCATGCTAACATGAAGCTCTTCTCTCCGCCCTCTTCCTCCCCCTCCTCACTTTCCTAATCCCTCTCTACTCTCCATGAGAGCCTGAGGGTCCCCCAGGAGAGAGACAAGGCCTTTTACCTGTCAAGAGGCTTTTGTGTCTGACAAGGCACACACCCACATGCACACACCTACACACACACACACACACACACACACACACACACACACAAAAGTAGCTCAAATTTGATGTTATCTTTTAAAAATCAACATTTTGTTGGCGTTTTGCAAGAATGAATTTTAAAGAATCAAAACACAGGACACAGTGGGTCAGAATAATCAGAACTAGTTTATGATTTCAAAGTGCTGAACAGAAAAATCCAGTGAACCAAAGAGAAAGAAAAAAATAATAATCGAACAGGAAACTCTAACCAAAGAAGGACATTGAAAAAACAGCAACTTTTTTCTTTTTTTGTTTCTCTTCTTCAAAAAACAATGCACAACTCGTACCACAATATTTGAAAAAGCTAAAAACACTTCAAAATATTAGTTTTGTATATATATATTTATATATATATATTTATATTTATATCTATATAATTTGATTTTTTTTTTATTTTAAAACCGCCATTGTGTGGGTGTGAGTGGGTGGTGGAGGCCTGGGGAGATTCCCATAGAGCTGCAGTCTGAGACACAAACACAGGTCGAGCTGTTTTGACAGGCTATGCCAGCTCTTGACAGCTTATAACACACCATGCATATGATCCTGGCTTCTCTAAGTGTACACACAAAGACAGTAGGCAATCATGTCCTCCACACTCACACATCCTCCGCGATATAAAATGAAAAGAAAAAGAGCATGGACATGGAATGTTTCACCCCTGGATGTACAGCTATCTGTCGAGCACCCTCCTCTCCCCGACTTTCCCACCGTCCTCCAGGCAAGCAGGTAGGGTGTGTGTCTGTGCTTCTAGCCCTTCTCAGGGTATAAGTGCTTCAAAAGCCAATTTCTGCCCATGTTCATTCCTCCATACTCCTACTCAACCTATGATTTCAAAATGAGTTAATAAAAAACCACATAGTAGAGCAAGTTCAAGTCTGGGTGACTCAGTCATTGATCGTTAGTGCACAGTATCTCCTCTGCTGCCTAAAGTCAGATGGAGACTGCCTTTCTTTTTACTACTGACAGTACAGGACAAGTTTTTGTATTAAAATAATTTAGAGTTTGAAATTAAATTGTTCCTCCTCCATCTCTTCCTCTTGTGGCGAGATAGCACTTAAGAAATTGCACTTGTAATTAAGAGCCCACCTCAAAAGCCACTTCCACGTGTTTATGAAACACCTGTGTCCTGCGTTGTAATATTTCTGCCCGCCTGTGCTTACGCTGCTCGACCTGACATCTCGGTACATTTCAAAACAACAACACCCCTTTCCTCCAAGCAACAGCTTGGATGGCAGTTCTCCTTTCACACTGCCACCTCGCCTACCCTCTTTTCTAAACAGAAGTCCTCACGCAGAACGGGGCAGGCTGAAACACAGAAAAACAGTACTCATAAATGTCGATTCTTTCTTTTTGCTGAATAAGTTGCAACCTAGACAGAGAGAGGACAGTTAAAAAAAAGTCACTTTTCTCCCATCCATCTCAGCCTCATCATCCTCCCCCCATGTGGGGAAAAACAGGAGGATCAAATAAAAAGTGGTAAAGCATTTGAGTAATTGTCTTTTATACAGGTGAAAAGCATTTAGATGGTAGTCCGTTTGAGTGAAAGGCGCTCTCATTTGGTTGTCCCGTTGAGTCAAAAATATTTGATTGGCTCTCTGTGTGCTGCATCAGTCTTGAGAGAGTGCATCTCTCTCTTCTGGGTGTGTGTGCATGCTCCTTTGGGGAAAGGCCTTGACAGGACGTGGCGTGGGTTTATTTCACTGCATGGTCAGTCCCTTGTCATCAGTAGGGCAGAGTGTCCAGGAACCTGTCAATCAGCGGTGGAGGCGCTACCAGATCCTCCAGCTTCAGGTAGAAGATTCGTTGAAGGCCCTGGGTCCTCTGGGAACGAAGCTCTTCCCTTATACCCAAAATACGACTCAGAGAAGGGGCAGCCTTGGACGAGGAGGATGAAGGGCTGCAGCCCAGGTGGTCTCTGAGACAGCAGATCACTTTATTCTGAAGCTCCTCAACCCGCTTTGAGTCCTTCAGACCTGGGACTTGCTCTATAGATGGCAAAAAAGACAGAGAGAGAAAGAAATGTTAGGGGAATAATCATTAAATGGCCAAAATTAAGTCAGGGGAAAAACTACACACATATACATACATCAGAGCTCATTCAGCTGAAAGCGCATTAGCTGCATCTTCTTTTATATTGAATTCCACCTCATTAGCCCGTATAGCTCATGTTCTTAACAGGCCTTAACCTGGCTCATTCACTACAGATCAATACTCAGTCTAACCTAATAAGCTCCCTCCACACGGTGTACATCCACATGCACAGATATATGAGCACATATATATATTTTTTAAAGATTTGCACAAAGAGACAGAAAAATAGTCAGTGCAATTTAAGAAATTAAGACAAAGAAAGGAACAAAAGTGCTCAACAGTTAGCTGATTATTTGGCCTTGTGAGTAGCAAAATAAAATTAGAAATGCGCACAAATATACACACACACATGCTGCCCATAGCAACTCCAGTGGCACTCGTACAAGGCTTAATGTGACACTAACTCATTCTGCAGAGAACAGGGTGTCCAGCCCCCCGAACGCAAACACACACACATACAGGCACACTACGAGCTGTGCTGCAGGGAGGCTGCCACTAAGACCAGTCTCACTTTGAGGTATCCATTATCTGAAGCTTATTTACTGTTTGTTTATGTGACTCTTTTGTTTGTTGTGTTCGCCGCTGCGGAGTCACTCCTTTCACTGCAGCTTTCAGACCTTGCACACAATTTCGCTTCCCTGTCTTTCTTCCTGCTCTCCCCATCCCTTCTTTCTCTATGAGCGTGAGTTCCTGGGGAGAGATCGATGACTGCCTTTCTACACAGGCCACTCTGAAGCGGTCGATCGCCTGGTGGCTCTGGTGGCTCTGTCGTGGCTTTGCGCTGTGTGCTTTGCCGAGGTGGCAGAGCGCCACTGAGAACGCCGCAGACGCCATTCCAGAGCAGCGCTCCACGGTGGGCTGGTCGATCAGGCACAGAGTTAAGTGCTCCCCCAGAGAGTGAGGATGGGGTTGAGGGCTCAGACAGAAAAAGAGGTGGAGGAAGAGGAGGTTGCGGGGGCAGGGTGAAATAAGGGAGCTAAGAGCAGGGGGACGGGGATTTTTGTTCTTTTAAGCCTTTGCACATTACTTCACAGAATCCAACAACGTAAAAATGTTTTTTTTAAAAAATGAACATAAACACTTAACTACAGGCTATTCTCTGACGCCTCGGGCTACATTTCTGATGCACTGCACTTAAAAACACCTAAACTTCTGCCTCTTCCACAGCACATCAGGCGTGTGCGCTCACAGAGAAGGCTGCGATTCTCCTTTCATTCTTCACACATGAACACTGATTAGAGGGCCAGGTGTGTGGCAGGTGCAGCAGGTGCTTCTGGGTATCAGGTTCTTGTTTCAGGGCAGAGATGTGTGGGAACACACATGCACATGTGTGTCTTTAAGCGTGTGTCTGACGTTAGAGGATGTGTCCACCTGATCACTGTCACACTGAATCACCAACAGGCAAAACTCTGAACAAAAGAAAGATGTTGTGTGTTTTTATCTGTATATTTATGTATTAGCAGCTTTTATGATTGACAGTGTTTATCAGGATTGGTGAGCGAATGTTATTAACTTTGAGGAAAGGTGGCTATTTGTGACCGTAAAATTAGGATCCTCTGATTTTATTTTCTCCTGCTAGTAAGGTCGTGATTGGAAATCTGTTGTTACCTGTGAGCAGCACAAGGGCAGCCAGGCAGGCGAAGGCAGAGGTATCCAGATTTAGGTTCTGGAGGTGAGTGGAGAATTCCTGGATGGAGTCCAGCCACTCTCCGAACCCACGAAGGCACTGGAACCTGTGCAGCACCAAGCCGTTACAGAACACTAGTTTATCCTCTGAGAGCATCGACCTAAGAAACCGAAAGGGATGGGGAGAGAGAGAGAAAAAAAGGAGATGGGGACTGATTAGATCGCCTTTCTAGTGAAAACACTGTATTTTCCTTCATGTATTGTAAATATAGCTTGAGATGTTGGGGCAAGGAAACAATTACAATAAAAAACAATGAGAAAACCTGGCAGTATGCGCACTCGAGCAGAAATGGGACACACATCAAACACAGGCATGCAGCTGATTAAGGTTGTGTTTCCAAATTACAGCATTTTAAAACATTCCTGTGTTTCCTTGTGGCAGGGTGGGGTGAAGGGTTAGGGCAGAGGATTTCTCTCTGTGTGTGTGTGTGTGTGTGTGTGTGTGTGTGTGTGTGTGTGTATGTGTGTGTGTGCGTGTGTGTGTGTGTGTGTGTGTGTGTGTGTGTGTGTGTGTGTGTGTGTGTGTGTGTGTGTGTGTGTGTTTAGATAGGTAAACTGTTATGGCTTTAATATGCCCAGGCTGTGGTGTGCAGTGGAAACACAAGGTTTTAATAAGGAAATGAAAAGGCTTCTCAGATGTATTTAACCATCATTTACTCACGACACACAACATCCCACTTCTTTGACATCAAGCAGAGAGGGAGAGAGAGAGAGAGAGCGCGAGTGCAAGCAGAGGATGATGGAGTGCTATGACCGGTCTTTATTAGTGTCTAAAATAGGAGCATGCTCTTCTTTGGAGAGCTTGTAACAGTGTTTAGTTTAAGAAGAAGATGAAGGGTTGGAGTAAAATACGAGAGATGGAAGATATAGGGGAGAAAGTGTGTACTCGGAAAACAGATGATATTAAGAAGAGAGCATTAAGAGAGAGCAAAGAAGGGAATTAGGGTGGAAAGGGAGGAAAGCCTCAAATTGCACCCTGCACAAACTTTGGTTTGGCAGTTATGAGGACGAGATGCAATGCTATGTGTATCTAATTATCCTTACTACAGTTCAGAAGAGATACACTGTTAGCCAGACATATTCACAAAGATCAGAAAGCATTAACAACTGATAACAATAACAATTAGCACTAGCAATCAGGACCAAAATATTCTTCTATTTCCTGGAAATCACAAGAAGAAAGTACAGAGAAGAAAGTGAATAACAGGAAGAGGTTGAGAAATGATGCCCCTCACCTATTGCTGGGGAAGAAGAGCAAATTTGTTTTTGATTTCAGTCCTTCATTATCATCTCCTCTAGGCAAAGGTTCAAGTCCTGACTTCTTGCCAAACATCTCTCATAACATTTTTCCATGATTGCTTATAGTTGTACAAGGTGCGATCATAAAGTTCCACGACTACCTGATCTAAATTTAGCTAGTCAAAGTTATATCCTTGAGCACCTCTGAAGCCAACACAGTTCCTATTTTTAGATCACCTCCCTGAATGTTCTGCTCTGAACTCCTGCACTTGTGTGTCTGCAATTTCACCTGGGGCCTCCGACTTTGTACACAGACCACTTAACTTCTGTGTCAAACTGGCCCCATGGTTATGCTGGGGATCATCACTGGTGAAGAAAGCTGGATTTCCAGTTATAAACAAAACAGCGGTTTTCAGTAGAAGATTCTGCAGTGGTCAAGACTGAAGGCGGTGCAGTAGGCAACAAGAAGCGTGAAAGTAATTTATTTTCAACATTCCTGATGTTGTGCCTCGTGAATTAGCAGGATTCGACTGTAATGCCCTGTGGCATCCGGGGGAAAACATTCAGCACAAAATAACCTGCCCAACATGATCACTGCTCACTCTTCCCCAAAATGAAATTTAAGTTGAAGGGTTGCTGTTTTGACACAGTGGGAGAGATCCAGCGTGCATCACAGGTGCACAAGAGCAAAACGTGATTTGAGGGACTAATCTAAAAGAATGCCTGAAGGGGAGATCGGCCAAAATTAAACAGGGTATAGTTTTAGATTTTTATGGGTGGAGCCACTGCGCTTTATAATCTCACTTTGTATGAACACTAATGGGGAGAAATGTAAAAGTTTCTATATTTTTATATTTGCTTTCTAAAATTGCGTCAAATTTAGCGTCAGAGTCCATTTTTGGAATTTCAGAAAAAAGCGCATGAACAATCATTGTGGAGACATGTGATCAGTGATTGATCGGCAGGTAGATGCTGCAGGTTAAGGAACAGATTAAATCTACGACAAAGAAATGGCTGGAAAGTTGGGAAATGTGAAATTATTAGTGCCTGACAAAGGCTGTATTATTGCGATTAAGTAAATATCCCTCTGTTACACTGAGCTGGTTAAATAATATTTCATAGTACCATTTCACGACGTAAGATAGTATCACTAGAGGAAAATACACTGACAGGCTGGTAGACGTGTAGCTAGGCAGATGCACGCACACACACAAGCACAGCTGGATGTCTGCCACACATTCCACTCACCCCTGACTACGCTGTCACCACGGTAATCGACCAATAACCACAGAAACTGTTAGGTAACGGGGTGCTTACAGCAATGCCGGCCCAGAAGAACCAAGCAAATTTACTCGACGCATACTGAGCACACACTCACAAGCATACAGACGCACGCTTGAGCGAGTGTCTGCAGGGCATCTAGGTTCAACACAGGGTCAACGCAGGGCCCCGTCAACAAGGAGATGCGTGGACCGCTGCATCCTTCTCTCCCACGGAAGATAGAGAAAGTAAGACAGTGCTGCATTTGTGTGTGCTTTCCTCTCTGCCGTGGGAGTTTGGCTGATAGGAAGATGAGCAGTGTGTGTGTGTGTGTGTGTTTGAAAGAGGCCCCTATGAGTCCACCCTTTAGAGTGAGTCAGAGTCCCAGCCTGATCACCTCTCCTGCTGGGACTGTGATGGCACCACCCATCCTCTACCCACCCTGCACCTGGACCTACACTGGGAGGACAGAAAGTTGGGATTCTACATCATCAGTGAGTGTGAGTAAGTGTGCCTGTGTGTCTCACTGCGCTGGTCTTCTGCCCTAGACGACAGCGCAGACAAAAGGATGAGCTTGTAGCCCGTCTCCCCTCCCCACCCCCCTTTGCCCATAAATTTAACCAGCCGCATGCCTTACAAGAGCAGACTGGTAACCCAGGGTAATTCTGAGGCAAAGATGGGCCGGGTCAGTCACAATGGCACCACAGGTATCCATCAGTGAGACACACGTGCTCTCTCACTCAAACACACACACACATACATCACTGGATGTATGAGATAAATGCAGTCTATTGTCTTTTTATATCAGTCAGCTGAACTGAATATGTATTTCCTTCCATAACAGTGGCCCTTTTCAGTTACTCAGCTGACTAACTTTGAGATGGAAATTGATCCTGTCAAATCACAGTTCACAATGTTAGCACAGTTTTAGCCCGCAGAACACACACACAGATCTCTCTGTGCGTCAGATATCAGACGAGCAGAGCGGAACTCTGTGGGTGTAGCTGCTGTCATAGCTACAGACTCCATTCATAATTTGGTTCATATGGCGATTACTCAGCTCCACTCCTCCCACTCTGGAGATACACCAACACAGCAGCACGCAGCTTTGCCAGAACAGTTACACACTGTACTTTAATCTGAAACTAACTGAAATGCCTCTTGTTCCTGAGATGTTAAGCAAACCAAAGTTGCTGGTAAAACTGTAAGTGTGGATGATTCAAAACACTTCTGAGGTGTGCATATGAGTGGAGATCTAAGTTTAAAACAGGTGTTAAAAGTGCAACAGGGGCTCCATTTCTGCCTCCTAACCTGTGAGCCAATCGCAGGACGAACAACTCCAAGAAGGCAGAGTCTATGAGCAAGTTCTGATCATCACGCTGAAGCTCAGAGAAGCCGGGCAGCCGCTCAGCCCAGCACCGTGTGGTCTCCATCGAGATGGTGAGCAGCCTGTAGAAGAGGTGGATGTGCTCTGCGTCCGAGGAAGAGGATGGAGGGTCGGCAGCGCTGAACTGCGGAACAAGAAAAGAAGAGAAATTACTGGAAGAGCTAAACTAAACTATCTGCATGTATTAATAAATAGATAAATTTCTCCATCTGAAATTAATTTTGGGGGGTTGGGGGTACCTGGCTGTAGTCAAGGTCACGAGGTGTGCAGTGGGAATAAGCCCTGAGCAGAGCAGAGAGGAGGCTGAGGGGTGGAGAAGGAGGGGACGGCTCCGTCTGCAGGGGGCTCTTTGGTTTCGAGGGAAGACGACCTCTGCGCCCCTTCAAACTATCAGTACGTACCACTGCAATCCACAGAAAGATAGAGGGGAGCAGATTTTTCAGTTGAACATGGAAATGTTTATGCTGCATGCACAGTGAAGTCCTTCTGACTGGCTTGATATCAGTGTTTTATCACAGTAAAATTATGACTGAAAGGCTGGGAGAGCTCTCTGCAGCAGCGCTCCCAACATCGCCCTGATCCCCACACAGGAGGCCATGAGCCAGCAGATGGCAGTGGAGCTGTTTCTGCAGGCTGCAGATGTTAATGCAACACTGAGACATACAGTATGAGTTTTGTGTGGGTTTGTTTGCGTTTATGCATGTGGATATGTGGGTGGGGGTATTACAGGGTGTGAGACAGGTGACAAACCTCAGGGGAACGGGGGCAGTTTGAGTGTCACGCTGATTCTACACATCATCAAAACGTGTGTGTGTACTATGCAGCCACACTCAGCACATCAGATGTGGTGACACAATGACACAATGGGAGAATTCTTTGAGTATGATGGTCAGCTTTGAGACTCTTTTAAACCATACTGAATGCAGGGGCTTTAAAGGTAACAGGGACTAATTGGTATGATGTATGTCATACTTTCTTCCAACCACAGAAAGGCGTTACTGCGTACACGTGTGTGATGCTACCACAGGCCAGGGCATTACCGGCCTATTAACCATTGACTGCACAGATGAGTGTTATGATCACTGACTGGAGGTCAGAATATTGCTGTCGCAGTATCAGGATGTGTGTGGGAATCAGGTGTGTGATCTCCTACCTTCCTTCACCATTCCCACACTCAGACACTTCTGAAAGCGGCAGTATTGGCAGCGATTGCGTCTCCTCTTGTCCACAGGACAGTTCTTACTGGCCAGACACACGTACTTGGCGTTTTTCTGCACGGTGCGCTGGAGAAAGAAGAAACAGGCATACCGATAATCAGCCTCCAAACACAATCAGCACCTAATATTTGATTTGTTTAATTCAATTTCTGTCCCCCCCCCTTCCTTCCCCGTCAAAGAATGAAAGCGAAGCTCGCAGGTCAGATTTTAATTACGCGCTGAAAGGCGGCGGTGACATCAGTATAATTAGATAAAATTAATTTTCCAACAAGCCTCGCCTGCAGGAGGGACAATTTTATTAGTGCCGCAGCTGACAATAGAGATCCAGCGCGTGGCGTGCGGAGGCGGGTCCCGCGAGACGAGGGACAGCGGCCGCAAGAGCTGCGTGATCAGATGGTTTGTGAAGCTCGCGGGTCAGCTCGTGGCACCTTCGGGGCCTCGCGCCTCTCCCAATGGGCCCCGCGGGAGCTGTTTTCTCCTCCGCTGGCTCGCGCGATTATTACTGACCTTATTAAAATGAAATCAGAAACGGGCCACGTGGGGGGCGCGCGCTCAACGCGTAAATGGTGGACAGTAACATAGAATGTACTAGCGCCTATTGTCTTTTTAGGGCGCAACTATGGGCCGATCCAGCGTGCTTGTAACCGCATAAAGTTGTGTATGAAGACGAAATAAATGACTGAGCTTGTAAGGCAGTGGTTGCAGTGCAAAGTGAGTACACACCGTCCCATGTAAAGCTCTTTATTCGTAGTACAAACAAACCACAGAGCAATATTCTCAGTTCCAGAGAGGCCTGAAGGGGCCATGCCGTCAATCTTTGACAAGAGGAACTCTATGACAAAACCGTTAAATACAAAAAATATATAAACATTACGATTGCTGTTTTATGCAAAGTGTTCGCATTTCGCATTTCATACGATGACAAGCTGTGACTCCAATAGTCCACTCGGACAGCGCAACAGCAAACTGTAAATTACACAAACGGAAGTGCCACGGCTTCCCCTTTTCTTTAACGCCTTTAAAACACATCAAAACAAATAAATCCAATTAGGAACCCCTCGCGCCACACATGCCCGTGCCCCCGGGAGACCAATAACACACCAATTATTCCATATGCTCCGACGCGAGTGCGGAACCGCGCGTAATGGGCGCCAGCGCCGGATGAGAGCCGTTGCCATGGCACCGCAGATCGCTGAGAATGTCTCCTTTCATCCCTTCAATGGTCGGCGACCCGTGCGCTCAAGGATAAGTAAGTTATGGTCATTAATGTGGTTGAGAGGGGGCATGCATCCAGTTAGATGGAGTCCGAGCTAAACATGAGGAAGGCTGGATGACGCACAAAGCTGTCGCGCGCCAACTTTTATTTACACCTTTAAAGAGTTTTGAAGACATTTACACGATCTTTCTCGTACAAGTTGTCCAACAGTAAAAACAAATGAATATGCCTGGGTCCTGTTCTAAAGATAACCGTGACCCCTACCCCTACCCCCCCCCGAAACTTGAAAATCTCCTGTTTCACTGCGGTGTAGTGGGGATGGTGATAAAGGTGAAAGTGGAGTAGGTTGGTGTTTGTTCGAGGAGGAAATTCTTCAGTGACCTTAGGGCTTAATTCATAAGATGGCTATTTCCAAGAAAAGCCTGAGTTTGCAATCATCAATTAAGGGCTCGATAAATTAAGCTCTCATGAGCGAGCGCTAGACTTTCTCTCCCGCTGTCTTCATCCACAGCTCCATGAGTGCGTGTGTGTGTGTGTGTGTGTTGGTTGGGGCTCTCGTGACTTTGCTTTCTAATAATCAGCAAAGAGCATGACTGGCGTCTCAGCAGAGACACTATCAGAACTAACTAGTCCCTGATGTCAGTGTCCCTCTCTGTCTCTGTCTCTATCCATATATATATAGTGTGTGTGTGTGTGTGATGTGTGCGTGTGTGTGTGTGTGTGTGCAGGTGAGCACAGAAATTAGATCTTTTCTTCTTTTTTCTTTTTTTTTTAGGGCAGCCTAAAACTGTGCGTGTGTTTGTGGGAGGATGTGCAGTATACTGTGTTCTAGTTCAATTAATTTAATCTGTCCTGTCATTCTTCCTCATGTTTACCCCAAATTTCATTAAAATGACAAATTTAAAATTTACTTTGCACCAGGCTGTATTGTTTCTGTGGTCAGGAAGTTAATTAAAGTGAAAACGTTTCAGTTAGTTGTTGAGTCAGAACTGAGGAATGAGTGGTGTGGACAGAAAACACATTCACAAATGAAAGTTTTCTGACGTGAGCTTGCATATTGTGGCTGTTGTAAGGGCTGGATGGGGGCATGCAGAAACAGATTCTTGACATGTAACATGTACTAATAGCCTTGTTTTAAATTAAAAGCCTTTAGGGACTTTGCCCTCCCCCTCCCCCTCCCTCCCACCCCAACCCATCCCCCCAAATCTGCTTCAGACCTCTGATTCTCCGTCTCTGCAAAAACACGTGTAGACAACTGAATCTGAGAGCCGGCTTTATTGTTTTTCTAACTTTAAAATCCTATACTTTGGGTTTATGCGATCAACATGGACACTTACCATCCTTTCTATGACTAACATACCGCGCAAGCACTGGAAAACAAAAATTGTGTGCAGTGAACCAAGCTGACCGTGTGTTTTGGCTGATGAAATCAGAGCTAAAGTAGCTCAGTGGTTGGTTAGTACAGTGGGTGCATGGAGACAGGTGACTTTAATGTTCTTTTTTGTTCAGAACATAATGTATTATACTAAAGGCTGGGATAATTTTTTTTTTTGTATTTTAAAAATTCAAATTCTTAATAGGTTCATTAAATTAATGGAAACCTGTGAATGGAATGCATTATTCGGTCTAAATAATAAACAGCAAAAAAAAAGGAAACAAAAAACAAACAAAAAAACCCTAACTTGTTTAAGAGCTAAAATTAATTCACAGGGAAAATGTGCTTCAAATTGTGCTAATGAAATAACAATAATTTACAGCAAGCCTCTACAGCGGTTTAATGTGTAATAAGTATTCATGGATAATTAAATATAATCATGAAAATATTTTTAGGGCACAATAAAACCATCAGGATAATGGAGGTGATGTGCCTGAGAATATGTGCACAAGGAGCAGGTGTGTGAGAGACACGCTTTAGCTTGTGCTGCTGCTGCATCCTGGATTCACAGTGTAACAGAGTGAAGAAAAAAAACACATGTTAGAGTATGTTTTTCTATATGTGTGGTTGACTGCATATGTTGTGTGGGGTGGGGATAGTTTGCTGCATCTGCATGTGTGTAAAGGAAACATAGCAAGGTCTGAGAGGCTTTGTGGCTGCGGAGGGAACACTGCAGCAAGCAGACAGCCCGCAGCCTGCTGCCACCAGACGCTGCTTTCATTAATTACTAAATAAAAACAAATTGTGAAACTAATTGAAAGGAAGGATAATTCATTTCCACCTACCAGAGGCATTATTCAATTACCTCAGTGTGTGCACCCTCCTTCTTGCTGTCTCTTAATTTTAACTCTCTTGTCTCATGCAACCAATAGAATGCCTAACAAGTGTGCCGGAAAATGTTTTAATTCAAAAACTGTGCAAATGAATTACTTCACTGTCACTGAGTGTGAGTTCACTGTAATTCCAAGTGATGTGTTACTAAGCCTCAAATACATACATACACAGCAATATAATATCTCACTTGTCAAGTCCGTTGTGTTTTACGACTTACAGCACGAGGAAAATGGAAAATGAGCCTGACTAAAAACTGGCTCTTGGTTGTGTTAAGCTCTGTGTTGTCAGTTTGTTAGCACGTGCAGTAACATGGGATGTGAGACAGCAGGTTCAGAAGTGTCAGAGTGAATCACTTGAAGGATCAAATTTCAAACTGATTCATATCGGCCCCGGCATTATGCAAGAGAATTGTGGTCAATTTTGTGGCCGCCAATTGAGTAAAAACACACTGACGGGAAACTTTGATTTCAAGGAGGACTCCTTCACCATTACACTCTCACACCACGTTATTTCTGAGTATATGTGCGCTGAACACCGTTGTTATTTTGGAGAGAATATGTGTTTTTATCATCCTGTGTGCTCACACAACACAAGCAATCACACACACACACACACACACACACACACACACACACACACACACACACACACACACACACACACACACACACAGAGCCAGTGCTTATGCACACTTTGCCCACTTGGTTGCTGGGAGAAACGACCCCTGTGGGTGTGTTGTGCTTTCGCAATGACTCTAAAGACGATTTAGAGAGTACAAAGAAGGGTGTAGAGTGGGAGCAAGGCAAATGCTAGAAGACTGTTTCGACTTAAATACGTCAGTCAGTTTGCAGCCAGCTCACAGATTCTGGGTGAGATTTTAAGGTGGAATGTCTGTTACGAATGTGAGAGGTTAGAAACAAGAGCCGATACTTCAAAAGACACAGAGGAATTACAATTGAGCAAGAGGTACCTGTTGTCCCACTGGAAACTACAAGACCCAGAATTACTCCAAAAAAAAAGCAAAGATCAGAAAGCTTGAAACTGTAGTAAGACTTTTATATTAGCTTTGAAGAGTTTTTACCTTAAAGAAGCCTTTGCAGCCCTCACATGTACGTACGCCATAGTGCTGGCAGGCTGCGTTGTCCCCACACACCGCACAGGTTCCCTCTCCCTGTGGGCCACGTGGGGGAGGAGAGGGCAAGCTGTCACCTAGTAGAGGCCCACAAGGTCCAAGAGCCAGGGAGCGAAAAGCGAGGCTGCTGCTCCCAGCTCCGCGGTGCAGCTGGTACATGGGCTGCTCCAGGGGTGGGCCATGAGGATGGGAGACTGATGATGAGGAGGAGGAGGAGGAAGAAGAGGTGCGAACCAACCCTCCTCCCAGACTGTCATAACCACTGACACTGCCTCCACTGTGGGGTGGTGAATGCTGGTAGAAGTGCGGAAAACGGGGGGACTTCAGGGGGCCCGTCTCCAGGCTGGAGCCTAGAGAGTGAGGGTGAGAAGGAGCCAGGGGGTGCTCCTCCCCCCACAAGAAGGAGGTGCCAGGCTGGGGTGGCAGAGATGGGGTGGTGGGAGTGGATGGGGGAGACTGTTTAAAGTACATGGTGGAGGAGGACATTGCCTCCAGGGGAGGGGCAGTTGGGTAGGTCTCCTCCTCCTTTTTGATGGTGGGCCTGTGTGTAGGCATCTGGTAGAGGCAGGAGGATTTTGGCTCATAGCTTCCCTCCACAAAGACATTGAAGCTGGGGAGGGAGGTGGTGGCAGCTGCTGCAGAGATCTCGCCCCCACCTAGGTCCAACTTGGTGTAGTCAGAGGTCATGAGTTCAGAGCTGTAGATCTCACTCTGGTAACTGAAGGACTGGCCAGAATAGGCTGAGCCTGGAGGGGCCGGCCCGTACTGAGCCTGCACACAGGGCATATCTGTCAGGGAAACAGAGCACACGTATAGGTTAGAGCTCCGTGGCACATCAGACCATATGTATCCCAAAAGCTTCACATTAAAAAAAGGATTTTGTAATGGTGTTAGTAGGGTATAGCTGTATAGTAACAATCACTGAGCAGAGAAGAAAATTTTATGATATTTTAAAAACAGTGATTTAATCAGAGAAGCAGGACTTCATGTACATTAAATCCACAGGATACAGGCAGACTCTATTGGATGCACATGCACACAATGGTAATACTAAACAGGGTCAACAACTAAACAACAACAAAAAGGAATCTGCACAGCTCTATTGGAACAGGCAGTTTGCAGCATGTTATAAAAGTTTTTCTTTAAATGAAGAAGCTCTGAGAAGCTTTGAACAACAAATATTTCCATTTATTGCAATTTACACTCATTCCTGTTGTTAATATTTCTTGGACTTGCACTAAGTATAACAAAAATATTTGAAACACACACACACACACACACACACACACACACACACACACACACACACACACACACACACACATAACTTCAAACATTGCTGATTTTCCTAGTTAGTTCAGTTAGAGAAGCTGCAGTTCATGATTCTGAGGCGAAGCGGTCAGAGCGAGCTCCAATCCAAGAATCTGTGTTTGTGTGTGTGGGTGAGTGTACTCTGGTTAGTCAGATGGCAAAGCAGATGAGATAACATTAAATAATAATGGAACCCCATGGTGGTGCTGGATGCTTGCTGCACAACCCCTCCACACACACGTGCGCGCACACACACACACACACACTGAGAGAAACGCAGACGGACACACACAGACAACTTTTTCCTCTTAACTGCTGCAGACCCCCCCCCCCCCCCCGATTAAATTAGGCCACCAGCTCATCATTTGTGTATTTGTGTGTATGGACTAAATGGCCTTATCAAAACTCTTACGTAATACACAGAACCTGCGCTTGCTGGCGTGTGTGCTTATGTGCGTGTGTGTGCGCAGACTAATAATCAGTCATAAGTGTCAGCGCAGCCAGGGTTTTGTGGTGTTTGCTCGTCGTTCTCGAGCAGGGAACTGTCAACACAGCACTGCTCCCATTGACGCCCAGCATGCGCGCACTCTGCCGTAATCGCCCCTTTTCCCTGCACGTCATGTTTGTCTAGTCAAATACGGGATATATCGGTCCCGCAAATACCTCCATCCAAGCGGTCTCACCTTAACGTCATATATTTATTCAAAGTGGATTTAGGAAACGAAAAACAAAAACGAAAAAAAAAATCAGAATAGTCCTGGTAATTAATAAATAAATAATTAAGATAAATTAAGAATTCCACCATAAAACCACAAAATTCTTGGGTAGCGTTGCTGTAAATAATTTTCATAATTCATATACATTTTTATATTCACTAATAAATACACCAACCTAAACTATGTCTCAGCGGGCTCGTTACCGCCACATAATTTTTTTTTGGTAAATTGAGGATATGAGTCAAGCCGTAGGCATACGTGTACTTGACGTCATCAAGTTTTTTTTTTCTTCTGCAAATGACCAGCTCTTCAACCCACGTGGAAAAACACACATGCTGCATTAAGGGCGTCATGGGGCCTTTCTGGGCTATACCTTTTTTTTTTTTTTTAAACTGATTGCGCACCAGAGGAGGAAGAGAGCGAGATAAAGAAAAAAAAACTAAAAAAAGGAGAGTACAGTGGTGGAGTTTGTGGTTCTCTGTGTTGTGTCACTAGGTCAAGCCTCAGATCAGTGGGCTTTAGTGTGGAAATGTGTTCAAAACTTACTGCCCATGGAACAGATGGCACATGCACATGTTTATGTTTAAATATGATAAATTTCTGGTTTGCCTGAGAAGAGATGACAGAATGAGGAAAAAAAGGGTAGAAAGGTTACAGAGTAGTGGGATGTCTGTCTGTGTGTCAGGTGAGTGAAGAAGCTGTTTTTCATACACAAACACATGTTTTCAACTGCATATGATGTTCAAGATGTCAATATGGACTTGTATATGTTCATTCTGCCAAAAGCATACACCCTTATCCTGAAAACCTGTAAAACCACTTGTCTCTCCAAATGTCTCACCCTCTTCGGTGCTTTACTTTTGGTAGTGTGCCTAGCCTTCACTCACTAACTTAAGCACACACCCATGCTTACAAGCTTGCATCCTCTCTCACACACTCACCAGTACAAATAGAGACGTATCACTGAAGCGTCTTAGTTTTTAATGTCACCAAAGCAAGTCAGTGTAGGGAACCCTCTAAAGTCCAATACCACCATCGGATTGCCTTTATGACACTTGCATGCAAGCAATTGTGTGCATGTGTGTGTTGTGTGTGTGTGTGTGTGTGTGTGTGTGTGTGTGTGTGTGTGTGTGTGTGTGTGTGTGTGCAAGCAAGAGGACAGACAACCCAAGCAGAATCAGACACAGGTGGTGCAGCATAGGGAGGCGAAGGGAAACAGTGTCTAACCTCGAGGTGTGCATTTCAACTGGACAAACTGCAGCTGTTCCAATAACTGAGTGCGCTTGTTCATTGTCAGAATGCCATAGATCTAACAAATGGAAACATGAAGGTGCAGACATAAATTACAAAAACACAGATTTTTATGTCAATGAACTATAAAACATTTTTGGGGAGTCAGTGTCCTCTCACACAATGAGAAAAATAATTTTTACACACACAGTGCACACAGAAAGACATAAAGCGCAGAGACACATTTACACAACCAGGGACTTTACGGTATACAGTCTAGTCAGTCTAGTTTATCTATTTAATGATATGGAACATAGTTCATTTTTATGTCAGTCATTTTATATATATATATATATATATATATATATATATATATATAATGTGCGTGTGTGTGTTTATATGTTATATATGATTCACCTTTCGCCTCCAGGTTCTGGATTTAGGTGTGCCTGGTCTCAGAAGTCTCTTATCTTAATGATTGAAATGTCAGCTCACTTGCCAGACAAAACCAGCCCACACACATACACATGGACTCACGGGCGCAGCATAAAGAAAAGATCACCAGCACGTTCAGGAAACTTTATCTCATTTTTAAGTCTAGACAGAATAAATAAATATATAAAATTACTGCCTACTGAGTGATATTTTGATTCAGCCCCTATGTTTTAAACTCCTAAAATATATATATTTTTAAATTTTGGGAATGCTATCTTTCCTACAATAAAATATCACCCGACTCATATCACCAAGCACGCCACAACAGCAGCACGAAATGAAACTGTCACAGCAGCTGCACTCATTACAAAAACATCAGCTGAGAAAAGAGCTTAAGAAAGAAAGAGAGAAAGTAAGAAAAAGAAAGAAAAAGGGAGAGATGAAACTGAAGATAAGCTGAGCGGTTGTTTCTGTACCTGGTGAAAGAGCCTCGCGCTGAATGGTGCTGGGTGTCCGGGATTTAGGGGTGGCGTGGCTGCGGCCGGGGCAAGGCTCCTGGAGCGGGGAGAGCTCGGCTGGCGTCGCTAAGGAAGTGTCCGATCGCCGGTGCTCCGAGCTCGGCTGGGCGCGCTCTTCCGAACCTGTGCCTGGGTGAGACATGGCTGCGTTAAAGTCGGGGATGCGGTGGAAGACTGAATAATAAGGTGAGTGCCTTAAACGTTTGCCAAGATTCAAAGAGATTACTTAAAGATGAACGATGCTTTCATTTTTTCTTAAGAAAGAAGAGAACTTTCTTTAAATTGCTTCCACAAACTTTTAACAAATTTTAAATTGATGTTCAAAGTTCCTTACACGGTCTGAAAAAAATTCTCGCAGAGAAACATTTTGCGCAATTTGAAGAGAACACGAAAAGAGTTCATTTATCCCTAAAAGTAAATCATTATAAGCGCAGAAATCTAATGACTGAGTCAGTTGGTTGAAAAGAGCAGAAAGTGATAAAAGGGGGATGTAAAGCACTGTGCGCACGTCAGGACGATCTGCCAGACGCGCAAACGGCATAAATTCAAACAACTACCAATGCATACATTGGAAGGTACATTAAGAAAAAGATCTGGACTTTTACATCAAATATAGAGTAAATCTGTCAAATATGTCATTGAGTACATGCTACAAAGAGAACCACAACTGAGGGCTTTGGGTTCATTTCAAAACTTTACCTACGTGGGCGAAAGGTTTCATTTTAACATTAAAGTCTTCGCCATTATTATTATTATTATTATTATTACTGGTTAACCGATATTTTACACCGCAAAACAGGAATTCCACCAGTCAACAAACTATGCATGACTTTTAAAATAAAAATACAGACCTACAAAAGTGACAACTTTTATAAAAGCAGCTTGCGCCAGTGCCTCCGGGCCATCGCTTTTCTTGCCTCTGATGACCACCGTATTCGCTTGCTCAGGGTTCATCCAGAGGGAGAGATAACTCGAGAAAATTTGGAGAGTCGGACCTGAAACCAGACCAGCGGGCTCCTGTGCGCCGTGCGCCTCCAACTCCCTCTCACTGCAGCAGGGTGCACCGTGGCCGGAGGATTTCAAGGCCCAGAGCGCCCCCTTTCTGTTACACACTCATATATACACGCTCTCTCTCTCTCTCTCTCTCTCTCTCTCTCTCTCTCCCCACAACACACGGACCCCTCTATGACACGGTCAAGTTGAGAGACCACTCAGTATCCCGGTGTATCGCTAAACAGCCTGGTGACAACCCATAACCCTCATACGACTCTCAAGACTACAGGCACCTGCAACTTTGTGTCAACAGATCAAACACGTCCTCAACAACAGCCACTTTTCACCAAACTCTGAACTTTAAAGCTACTTCTCAAAGAACTTACCGGACCCCTATGAAGTAATCTGATGGTTCTTTGGTCGGGGTATGGGTTTTATATAAATGTAATACCTCCAACAGCCTCCAAATAGGTTGGAATAAACGAAAAACTACAAACTAGAGTAAACAAACAAGTCAAGCTGTATAACATTTATTTGATTAGGGCTGATTTGGAACAGTTAAACTATTATTCAATTGTGTGTGGAGCCATTTGAGTACAGAAAAACCTTTAGGTCTGAAAATGATTTTGGTACACCAACAGCACAAATAAGAGCATATTTTAAACAAGCTAAAATCATCTTATTTTTTTTAATATAAAGTTATGAAGTTAAACGCTTTGCCGTGTGTAAATGTGCTCTAATCACAGCCACTGTGGGGAGTTAAAGAGGTGAAGATAAAGTGCCTTTCCTTCAAGAAAACATATTTTGATACAAAGAGAGATATCCAGTCTTTCTTTCTTCTTCTTTTTGTTTAATCAACAAACGGGGCGCCCCCTCTTTACTTTCTTCCCAGACCGAGCCGGCCGGTGGGGCTCTGGCCCTGCGCACACCGGTAACCAAGAGAACGACATAAGAGCTGCAAAACACGCGCCCCGGAGCGCCGGTAGCCCCCGGTAGCCCCCTCACACCAATAACCCCGGACAGCGCGAGGCTTCCAGCAAATAGAGACAGAGAAAAGAAAGGACATAAAGGAGAGAGCAGAGAAATATGTGAGTAGCCTAGCCTACTGTAAATCAGCCCTGAGAGGGAGCCTGTCAGTGGAGCCTGCGTGTGCGCGCTCGCACGCGCACGCGGGCGTAAACCTGAGTGTGTGAGGGTAAGGGGTAAAAAGGTAAAAATCTTCAAGTTGCTCAAGTACCTCAACTTGGTCTTATCAGTTTATTATTATAAACTACGTGAAAGGCCAGGGGGCATGGTAGCTGCTGGAGCATGCTTCACAGTGGGTTTCAGACAATTGACGTGGCTTCATGTTTGAGGGTGTTTCTCCTGCGATACATGCCCCATTAGCTGAGCAGGCAGTTTGGCTGCCAGAGTGTATTAGGCCAGTTTTACTCTTTATATAGAAGGTTAATGCTAAATGTATGCTCACGCCATATTACTGGAGGTTAAATCAAAGCGCAATGTGGCACAGACTTCCCTATCAGTCAAACGATATCCCAACACAAACGCACCGACAATACCACAAACACACACTTATTAAGAGCATACCCCCCTCCCAAGAAAAGGAAAAACTCCTATAAGACAACCCCCCATCAAAGAGCATTAACACTTCTCTTCTCCTCTTCCAGCTCCTGCCTGAATGTAGGTTAGACCATTCTCCACTCAGACCATTTGTGCGTCTGACTCCACTATTCATTGTGTGAGTGAGAGGCATCTCATTTCCATGACAACCGGAAAGGATATGATACCTTCCCAGCGCAAATTAAATTCGAGTTCAGCCTCATTTGCCCTCGGAGACACCGTACACAAGCACAGGCAGACAACATGAGCAGCAACACGCGTGTGCCGGAGGCTGACATATCAACAGGTTGGGCGCTCAAAGTTGGGCAGCACGGACACAGATGATATTAAGACTGTAAATCCATCACGGCTTTTGAGTTAGGTGGGGGAGAAAAAGAATACATACAGCTGAGAGTTATCTTCCTTCTTGTGTGTCTGCCATGATATGAGGCGGAATATTACCGATTCATTCATTCGGTTTACTTACTTGTTTGCTGTAGCGGTTCCGTCTTTACATGTAGTAGGCTAATAACTTCGCGTGAAGTATCCTATTTCCATCCAGAGCAACCACCAAGAGTTGAAATAATGAGACAATAATAAAAAAATAAATAAAAGCACTCTTAGTAATAGTGGAGAGGCACAGGAATCGTCGGCATCAAAAAAGAAGAAGAAAGTTCCGTTCCTTCCACTTACTTTTACTGAAGTATAAAAAGTAGAAAATGAAATAAAAAAGAAATCATCAAACTCCCCCGAGTAGCTCTAAGGGAGCGCGTCTGCGTCCGTTCCCGTGCTGCTGAGTGTCAGTGCTGATAGGTGCTTTGCAAAGTGTGCTCTTGTAACGCGCGTTTGTTTATGTGCGCCGTCTGAGGGGAGAAAGTCAAATAGTGCATTTATGTGGGCTCTGCCTCCACATAGAGCTCTTGGTATGCGCTACGTCAATGTGACGCCATGGGAGAGGTGACGTCACCTGAAGCAGCGCTCCCTCTCTCTCTCCGTACAGTGCAAGACACTTAAGCCCCGGACGCCGTGCCAGAGAAAGAGAGAGGGGTGGAGAGAGGATCATAGAGAGCGAGAGAGCGAGGCGGTTGGTTTGATGGTTGAAGGGGAAGAAGTCGAGGGGGATCCGGTAGGCGAGCCTACATGCCTGCAAAGAGGCTGTCCTCCAGCTCAGATTAGATTATTTTATCATTACGGTTCAAACCAAATACAAAACCTTAAAAGGAACACACACACACACACACACACACACACACACACACGTGTGTGTGTGTGTATAAAGTTTGTATGTGTGTGCGTGTGTGTGTATAAAGTTTGCCGTTAAAATCTTACTTTTCTCTTTCTGCAAACACAATTTTTCTCTTTTCTCTTTCTGCAAACACAATAAATTAATAAAGGTAACAATATTATTAGTCACAGTCATGTTACATGTCCATACAGGACACATGTTATAATGTATCTAAATATTTCCACTCAAATACTTCTGCTCCATTACATTCAGAAGAGCACGCTTTGTTAAATTAAACCTTTCAAAAGAATAGTTAGACATAAGTTCACATCAGCTGCCCAAACATTAAAATCCTCCTTGACTCAGTAATAATAATGCAGTAATGATATCCCTTTATGGTCACAGTTAGTCAAAATTTCAAATGCAGCATTTCTACGTGCAATGGAGTTTTTTGTGTATGTGTTTTTAAAAGTGACAGTATGAAGATTATAATAATATGATTGATCACCACACAGGGACGTTGTCCATAACTGGTGCGTCTTTAACCATGTCCTGAACAGAATTTTGCCTGCAATTCATCTCATGCTTCCTAGGACACATGAACCTTCACATGAAGAGCCTCAAAACAGACTTTTTATCTTAAGTCAAATCAATTTTATTTATCCTCCTGAGACCCTGCGTCCACATATGGGGACATTACACTTTGGCTTTGCTGCATATATTTTATTCTGCTCAGTAGTGTTTTGTACTTTGTTAAGTCATGTTGTTTTTGTTGTGTTATGCTATAAAATAATCCTATTGTCCACATCTGAGGACATTTTTTTCACAAAAGTATGTAACAACTATGTAACAAAGTACAACTTCCTGTTCAAAGAGGAAGCTTAGTTCATAGTCCATCTAATCACAAATATCTAGGAGAAATTAAAAATACATCACAAACAGGAGCTTGGGTCTCAGGAGGCTAAATCGCAGAACTTAAAACAACAGAAGTTGACCCAAAGTGCTTTACAGGTACACTCATTTGTAATCCAGGTCTCCAAAAGCCTAATTACAAACACACAACTTACATAAAAAGACCATAATATTGTTTGTCACATTTTTTCAGCAGGGCAGAGACCATCAAGCATTACTGTCAGTATAAATCAGCTTCTTTTAGGTTTACTCAACATTACTTTGAGGCAGTGGGCCTCACCCCCCCCCCAAACACACACACACCATCGTTAGTTTAAACATTAATGATTAAGAATAAAAGGGGGATTCTTTAGCAAAATTTCATTTTTTTTCTTAAATATATATATATATTATTTTGACTTTGGTTCACTCTCCAGGCTGCATGCCCAAGGTTGAGAACAGCCTTCAAGCAAGGCATTCAAAATTACCACCTAACATCTAGTTTATAATTGGATTGTGTTCTAACCTAATTACCTAAGGCTGTTAATATATATTTTTTAAATAAATATATGTACAAACGTTTGGTGATTACAACTTGATGGGAGATGAAATGAACCTGATTTGTTAAACTTTAATTAAAAAACATAATTCAGTGATTAAAATTCATAAAGTCAGTCGGGGGGCATCGGAATTGACTTAAATCTCTTTATATATTTAAAATTGTAGATAGACTGATGTGGTCTTGAGTGAGGAAATACTGCAAGCAGCCAGCGAAGGCAGCCTCTGAACGGGACCTGAGAAGAAGCCATCATTTTCAGCTCGGCGCACTCACCAACCTCAAAATTAAAAAGCGCCTCCGGAGACGCTGAGAACGATCATTCACAACCGCCAATCACAAGGCGCGTATTTTTCAGTCAACGTGCTAAATCCGACCAATGACGAGCCCCGGGAGGCGGGGAATGCCTTGACGCACTGAGGCTCGTGATTGACGCAAGCCTTGTTACTAATTTTAGCACTTGGCCGACTGAGGCAGTGAGATAGCCGAGAGCCTATTCATTGTCGGGCGGGCCCGACTATTTTAGCGTTGCGATTGTGATCCAGCCAAGCCAAATATAGCTATAGACAGGTATTTTTAGCCGTAAAGCGTGACCCCGTTTTCATTCGGCTAAAGGAGCCTTAGGATGCAGTTTGAAATGAGCTGCGGCTCCCAAATCGGCACACTCAGTGTTAACCTGATATTCAGCTGCATGCTTTTACAGTCAGCTGATAGGTAGAGCAGGCATACCCAGAGAGAGAGCTCCAACACAGTCTTTCTCTCTCTTTCTCAATCACTGCGGGGGGAAAAGGGTGGAAAAGACCGTAGATGTGAAGATTAATAGCCGACAGGTCGTCACACAAAGTCAACAGGTTTGTGGATGTGATGTTTTGCACCTTCGCACAGCACCGCTGCTTCTTGATACTTGAGGCGGATCAGCTGAGGCTACACCGCTCCTGCTACTGACGCTCCTGCTGCTGCAGGGGAACTTGAACCACTTTTAAGGAGTTTGGACGAAAAGTTTTGAACTATAGGATATTCTAAGAGAGCCGTGAAATTACATGAAACCCCCACACTCACTTGTTTGTAAACAATATGTGCATGTAGAGAAAAGCCCTGCTTGTCCACCAACCCCCCCTCCCCCAATCTCACACCACCCTCCCTTCCAGTTCCTCTCTGAGGTATGTAGGCAAGGCAGTAAAATGTGCAGGAGATCCGACATTCCTGACACTTGCCAAGTTTTTGTTTGTGGCATGCTCAGCTGTGACTGGTGATTAATACTTTTACTTTTAAAACTCTTTGTCAGTCCGATTGCGCCACTAATACAGCTGCAGGGTGTGCAAATCACACGCCAGCAGACCACGGCCATCCAGAGGCTCATTCAAGTTGTGATGTCAGTATAAACTTTCCCTCTTAATTCACCTTTCCACTCAGTTTATGCTTGTTTGAACGTATGCTCTCTCATTTGGTGGGATGGGCGTCTGCACCGGTTCAGATGAGTGCCTCAAAAGTGCAGGTGTCTCAATGCACAGTTTTCAGCTCTCTGATGTGAGATTTGTGTGTTCCTTATGTGCAATCATTCAAATCTGTGGTAAATTATAGGCTTATTATTTCATTCCTGTGTCTTCTTTCTTTCTTTCTTTCTTTCTTTCTTTCTTTCTTTCTTTCTTTCTTTCTTTCTTTTTTTTTTTTTTAGAACGAAACACATCCTTTAGCTGTAGATCACAAGTTGTTTTTGTTCTGCATGTCTTCTGCTGTTATTTGTCTTATCTCATTAAAAAAAACTATGTCAGGGGCATTTGGGATTCCCTCTAATAAATTGACCTTTTTTACTTTTAAGGGGTGAAATATTGCACTAGTGTCACCAAATGCAAATTCATTTATTGCTCGTGTTTCCTGTCCTTATCATCTCACATATGCCAAATAATGTAAGCTTTTGTAAATCTTTCTCATAAATGTCTTTATAACTCTTATGTTCCCTCTTCCTGGCTCGTCAGCACGTCAGCTGCCTGGGCTGTGACCTCACCGTGATGACGTGTAATCCAGATTAACCTGCTCTCTTATTCCGCCAGACATGGAAGAGATTAGAGATTATGACCGTGTCTTTTTAATAGAATTGGACGTGTGGGTAATCAACTGCGTCCGCCAGCATCGCGTATCAGGTGACTCACTCACACTCAGCCACATTCGCACAGCCACTTATTTTGTCACTTAGGAGGACATTGCATTGATTTGCATTAATTCCCCAAAGACTCACTGTACTCAAAACAGCTAATACATGCTTAATGCCAGGCTTAACTGTAACCAGAGCCAAAGTTATAAACCTAAAATTGAATTGTTTACATGGAAGGGCTCAGGTTTTGGTCTCAAATTATCCGCACAATGTGACTGTATGAACCGAAGTGAACTCAAATCTGCAGATTTCACCTGAAATACAAGATCCCTCATCAGCCAGCTAGATAGTGAAGTGAGCAAATCATATAAAAAAGGAAACATCCTACATCCCCAAAGATACATTTTTTTCTTTGGCACCTTTGTGACCTCACTGCTGCCTTATGCTATGGTTAGAACACAAATAGAATGACCTCATTTAACACTCGGCTGTGGCTAAAAAAACCAAAACCGGGGGAACAGAAAAAAGGATGTGCAGTTACCAGTACTATTATTCTGCAAGTTTTTTTATACACCTCTATTTACCTGCTGCCTCGCATCCTTGCGCTCATTCACTGCATCTCAGACTACGGTTGTCCAGTTCTGCTACTTTGTTTATTTGCACCAAACAGAAAAGGCAATAAAACCACTCTGATAGATTAATTCCATCTTCTCTCTGAAATCTGCTTTTTTTGGGAAGCAAAAATTAATCCAAACTGAGGTTCACCTAAACCAAAAAAGGTAATCAATTTTGCAGAAGCACTTTATTTTACACCCACATCTAAGGGTGTAATTCTCCTAGAATTGAATGGAAATTCTGTATATTTTATCTTAATATGAGTGTAATTGTATTTACCTACAAATACCTATGGGCAGATGCACTAGAATAAGGGGTTAACAAATCAATTTTCTACAGGAACAAAGAAATAATTATATTGTAAGTAGCATGTAAGTTATGTTAAGTAGTGCATAATTTCAGGTAGGCACAAATTATACTGCAAATAATTTTAAGTAGTGCATAACATCTGGGTAATTTATTGGAAAGACTAACAATATTTCCCCATCTTAAACTGTAAACACTGTACTTTGTACTTTCAGGGGCATGGGCTGTACTATCAAGTGGCTTAACCTTGCCTTTAAAGAAAGACCAGCAAAATTAGAGTTTTTTCTTCGTCTTTTGTTTAGATGCAAACCCAAAATTGAACATAATTAACAATAAGCTGTTCTTATTAGCTATTCACACTTTTATTTGTACTTTTCTATTCGTACAGTTTAGTTATTTCTTTATTTTTGTGCTTTATTTTTTTTGCTCTTATTATTCTTTATGCGCTTTCTTCTTTTTTCCCTTTTGTGATCAAGATGAATATGAGGAGGAGGAAGATTCTCAGGCCCTTCTCTCTGATGCACCTACAGCTAAATTTTTTTCCATTGTAGATAATTTTCTAAGCAAAAGTATGCCCAAAAAAGTACTGAACCATTTAAAACATGCAACCCAAAGACTTTGGAATGACACCGTCACATACAGGATGCTTACAATGCTGCTGTATAACCACTGCTTTTTGCTCATTAGGCCTCAGTCACACAGGCCTAGAGACTGGTGGATGCCCACCAACCTCTGGTCAGTAGGGCAAAATGTGTATTTCTCCATTTGGTTGGTGGGTGGTTGCTAGAGGTTGCTGGCAGTCGCTACATGAAATTGGGTCACGAGGATGTATATGGTGCTGCACTGAAAACCTTCTTGTGACTGTTTTGGAGGCCAGAAGATTGCTGCAGTCACCAGTAGTTTGCATGACGTGTCGGCAAACACTACAACTGCAAACCAACTATTTGCTGAGCAGTAGTGCAAACTGCTGCCTTTTGAAATGCATTGGTTGCAACTTTTAGTTTGAAGGTGAGCAGCCAGTGGTTTGCATCACACGTTTTTATATTACTGCCCTGAATAAAAGCGAGAAATAATTACAAGACTGACAAAGTGGTGTTTCCTCACTAAGAACTCTTACGTGAATTAAATTATTTAAACAAATACACAATTTACAAACCATGGCATTTCCCTCATTCGCTATTTAAAGACTCTCACTAGATTGAGGAAAATACCTTGATTACTGTGAAGTAAGTGGGTGGAGATAAAAGCAACCAATCTCACGCTACCAGATTCCGACCGCTTTGTAGCTCATTGATAATACCACTTTAATGTCATTTTTATTAAGAAAGAATGAAATAAACAATGAATCACTTAAATTTTTTTAGCTTTTTAAACAAAATCTGTTTTTACTGTTTGTAAACCATAAACTATCTCTTGTAACTGTATCATCTTTTTAACTCACAATTTATAACTTACTGAAGATCATGAATTTTTGTTATTTCAGCTTAACGGCTTCACTGCTGCTCAGAGAGTAGTTGGCAAGTGTTTACAGACAGGTCAGCGTCTTCTATGCAAATTACTGGTGATCTGCTAGCACCCAACGCAATCACAAGGGTTTTCAGTGCAGCAACATATACCTCCTTGCAACCAACTTCACTTAGCAATTCCAGCAACCAATTGCCAACCAGATGGGGAATTATTGACCAGAAAGCAAAAAAAAATGAAGAAATAAGAAGAAAAGCAAAAGAAGACATAAAAAAAAGATTAAAAAAAAAATAACTGTACAAAAAAAAGTACAAATAAAAGTATTCATAGCTAATGAGAACAGATTATTGTTAATTCCGTTTCCTGTACAGTGTTAGCCGGTGTTTATTTTTTCTTGTAAGCAGGAACGAGAGAACGGCCCTTATCACATTTTTAAATGTAAATATAAGAGGGCAATTAAAAATGGGAACATCAGCACACCTGTATAACACATTATAAAAATGTAAAACTGCAAGGTACAGCCTTGGGTCTCTAAAAGTAAAGCATATTTTATAGTGTACAATAAGGAAATTTAGTTTGTTTTGTGCTATAAATATATATCTGGAAGATACGCACTACTTAAAATGGGTTTGAATCCACCATCTGGCCGGGCCTTTCTGAATTGGATAAGCAGAAGAAAATGGATGGCTGGACTTCTTAAAATTACTTACAGTATCATTTGTGTCTTCTTTCCTGTAAAATACCTGAAGTTACAGAGTACTTAAAATTATTTATGCACCACTTAGAAATTACTTATGTTATATTTATTTTTTTCTATCCTGTAAAAACTTGAATTGTTATCTCATTATTCTGGTGTAGCTACCATTAAATATTTTTAGGTAAATGTAATTACATTCAGATTAAGATGAAATTCGATTTAATTCTAGAGCAATTAGTCGTGGGGTGTATTATAAAGTGCTACCAAAACATCTTAAATGAACAGTAAAATACTAAAAGATCAATTCCCTTTGCTCTTTTGTCACTTACTAATTCTCCACAAGGAAAGTGGTTGGCTGACAGTTTCAGTTACTAGTGCCTTTCCTCAGAACTTGTCTGCATAGTGTGATTACTCACACAGGAAGTTAGTTCATTTGTATAAAAAAAATACGGCTTGTCACAGTTGTTGCATAATACAGCGGTCTATCATCTTTGCTTGACTTGTACTGAGCTGCTGGTGGACATATTGCAACAAGACACGCTGAACTCTGCCTTATCACAAAGCAGAAGCAAAAAAGTGATTGTGTCACTTTGAATGAGCTCTCTATGTCTACGGCCAAGGCACCGGCACTCAGCGTTCTGGTGACACTGGAGAAAGAGGAAAGAGAGAAACAGTGGAAAGCTTTTATCTTCGTGTCACCAAATCTGCTCCAACTATACGTCAGAGTGCAAGTGAGGACGGGAGGGGGTGAGGTTGCGGGGGAGAGGCTTGCTGGCGCAATGGCAGGCGCTCAATGGTGGCATTCTTCCCCTTCTGTGGGGACGCACACAAACACACATACACACATACACACTGCTACACCAGGGGATTCCCCCCAGGAGCGCCCAAGAAATACAACCCATCACTGCCTTATCACACCAGTGCCCAAAGACAGGAGAGAGGAGTGTAGAGAAGTGTTACCATTAACCCAAAACAGGAGGTGTACTGTATATCACTAAAGGATTCTGGGGTAGCAGTGTGAATACAACACTGCCCTGTGCTTGTTTCTTAGCTTGTGCGTGTCTTTATTTGTGTGCTTTTGGCCATGTTTATGCATATTTGAATGTATTTATGCATTATTGTCACTCTTACAAATCCTCCACCATTCATATCTACATTTTTCTTCACTGTAAAATTTCAATTTGGGGGATTTGTGTGCAAAGCTTCATTTAAGCTTATACATTCTCGCTGTCAAGTTCACATTATCTTCCGAGGTCAAGGCTTGTTCTGACAGTGGTAGGATCTCAAAGGGTGCAGAGTTGTTGTGTCATGTGACTGGATCATCTCTTGATCTCAGTTCAGGAATCTTTCCCGAAGCACTTATACAGAAGCTTCCTTAAGCACTGTATGAAAGGAACCATGCACACAACCCTCATGCATACACACAGATGCACGGTTTTCAGCAGCAGGTGTGCGACAGGCAGGATTCAACATGCTACAACACATGGCAGCTTATTCTATTTCAATCTTAAGCAGTTGATTATTTTGCTGATGTCTCCTGTATTTGACCTTGAGCCACACATATAGAAAAAACATGAAAATTAAAGCCCATTACAGCTTGCTAGGAGGAAAAAAATAGGTTAAAGGTGAAATAGAAACTACTGACTTTTCAGGTTATCGGGTTTCCAGTTGCATTTGCTAGTCAGTGAAACAGGTTTGGCTCTCTTATAATAACTGTTATTGTGACTATGAAAAGTTTGCCTACACCCTTAAAGCCTGCTTATGCTGGCAGACAAGGCGTATATCTTTATTATTAGCTAGTCTGCTCTTTTGTGTTGGGGCATACCATTTGTTGGTTGCAGAAGACAGGTGGAGTCAGTATTCAGCCATTTCCCATTTGTTTAATGGGACACTGCAGCAGCAGCAGCAGCAGATCAATAATTATTATAAAAAATTGTATCGTGGGGGTTGGATTTTTGGAATGGTGGGCTACACCGATTCTATAGATTCTGTTTTATCTGGCTCTGAACAACAAAACTCCTATGATGTAGATGTTATACCAAAGCCCGGTTTATTATCACATTGACTGTGTCATACGCCACAACCCTGTCACTCTTTATAGAGGTTTCTTGCATGATATCATACGCACATTGCTCGAGAGTGAAAAATTAGTTTTTCCTGACTAGTTGGCAAGTGGTTGCTGAAGGTTGTTGTTTGTCTCTGGGTGACATTGGTGGTAAAGAGGGTCCTGCACCAAAAACCTCTTTGTGATCGCTTTGTTTGTTAGCAGAATGCCATGGTTGATCATAGTTTGCGTGGAAGATGCTGCCTTGTCTGCAAATACTTGCTAACTGCTAACTGAGGGGTTGTAAAACTTGAAGCGAACTGGAAATGTGGAAAGTTTTCCTTCAAAGTAAAAGTTGTGCCTCAGTAGTGTTGTGGCAAACACATTTCTAAAGGCGCAGCTTTGAAATTTCTCCAAGAAAATCCTATATTTTTCAAGCTGCACTCTCTGTGTAGCATGTACGATCTCTTAGCCCCTGGGCTGATAATCGCTGAGATGGCAGTTAAAAACCAACATGCGGCTGCGATTACAGAGCGAGCCACGTTACGAAAATCAAGACGTGCACGACGAGTCAAAAAGACAACAAAGCTCGGCTTGTACCAGCACTTGTGGCACCACGTTTGGTGTGAACAGCCGTTCTACAATGGCAAGGTTTAATGCTGTGCAACTGACTTTGGGAAAACTGAGTATATAAAATAGATACAAAAATTGATTTTTATTGCAATCCTGTTATTACTCATGGAGTATATCTACAAAAGATATGACATCAACTGAAAATCCCCTTTCTCTAAAAATGTGTTTAACTCCTCCTCTCAGATGTTTGACATTCTCTTTGAAGAATGATGTTAGTGGAGTGTTTGATCTGTGTTGAAGGGAAAAAGTGTCACCTTAAAGGGAATGTATTATGCAAAATTTGAATTTTTTTCAGTTTCCAAATATAACTACGTGACCCTACTACGTCCCCTGTAGATGATTTAGATAGTTTTGATTTGCTAGGCTAAGCACTGCTCCCTGCTGAAAGGAGACGACGCTCTATTTTGTTTATTTTTATTTACTCACAATAGGTCTGCTCACTCAAAAATGTCTCAGTCGGGTTCTGGATTAATCATGTAGGCCAGTGGTTGTATTTTTGTTAACAGGCATGTCGGTTCTCTCGCGTCACTTGGATCTATGGCACTGGGAGGAAAAGGTGCAGCAAGGGGGCGGGACTATGGGGGCAAGTGGGGAAAATTCACCTGGCTTGTATAGCTTGGAGGTGGTCTTCAATACTGGTAGATTTTCACAGCTCATACTTTACACACTGGAGTTTATAAAAATGTCACAGTACTATAAAAACACATTTTCACGATACCTTTAAAGCTACAAGACAGTGAAACAGCCCATTTGAAGCAGAACTAAGAACCAGGGGTTCCTGGTAGAAGGAAGGATCTGCAAGTTATTTTTAGCTGAAACTCGACAAGAAGCACACTCAGATCAAAAGGCTAAAAAGGGTGGAATATGGGAGCTTTAAATATTAGCTTTAGATGCACATGCAGGTTGATTTTTGTGACAGCATAGTCCCTAAGCAACTTTCAGAGTATCTGAAGCCTCCAGTTCACATTCATGTTCATAAGATAACTTATTTCTGGAATAAACACATTGGGCTTAAAGCATAAATCCAAACAGTAAAATAGTGGATGAGATATTTAAATCCAGTGATTCTTTAACTTTTTTTGTACCTAACCTGAAACACGTTCCTGCTTTAGATAGCCACACTGCAAAAAAGGGAAACATTGAACTAAGTGGAATTTTTGCTTGATATCAGGCAATCTTGGTGTTAAGCAATTTTTTTTTGTTTACAAACGTCTGTGCACCTACCAGCTGAGCTGCTGACCTCTAATGTGACAGGAAACAACAAATTGTGTTAGCGCTGTTGCTATTAAGTTTACAACTTAACTACCAGTGGTGAATTTAAGTGTGTGAGGGTGTAATTTGTAATACAGTGTGGAAATATGTGAACAGTGGGCGTATGAGTCACCTTCGTGTAGGCCGTTGTTTAAATGCCATTTTCTAGGAGATGCCACAAACGGGGACATGAATTCAATATATGCACTATGAGTCTGTCCATCAGTGTGTGATGTGGTTTTGTCATTTGTGTTGCGATGCTGCTGATTCGCCTCTCTGGGTGTTCAGAAATACTATCAGACAGAATCTCCACTGAAAAACAGATAGCAGGGAGTGTTGCAACTGATGTTGGCATGGAGTCTAAAAATTTAACAAGAAGTGGGCTGGCGGATCACACAGTGAATGCAGTTTTTAAAGTTGTGCATTTTGGCACCATGCAATTGTGTGTATTTATGGGAGGTGTGAGAAACTGTTGCCCTTTTGGTCATACACAGTCACATCTGGGCCTTGCTTTGGGGAGACACTTGTGCCCTTTGGCTGGATGCCCTGCACACCTCCATTAGTTTCACCTCCGCTCATTCCACTCCCACAAGTTAAGCCTAGGTATCTGCTTGATTGTAATTGTAGTTCAGCCTGATTTCACATAAAGGAGTGATGACATTTTGGTAGCTGAGTCAGCGTCTTTGTTGCCCTTCAAATATTCAGCACTTGAGCAGAACGTGTGTGAGCGCACGCATGTGTTTTCTGTGATTTCTTTTTACTTTACCGTGTGTTATTAATATGTGCTCAGTGTTTCACACCTTGCTGTATAGCTCAGAGTAATGTTATTCTGGGTCAGACAGTGACCACATATGCACGCACACGCGCAAACACACTCCCGCTTGCAAACACACATGCACAGAACAGAGATAAACAAGTGGTTGCATTTCTGCATGAGTCACAGTCGTGGGCAGAGATGGAAAGTTTCCTTGTTTGGGCTATTCCCCCCTGCTGACACTTTTGATACTTCCATTAAGTATCAGATGTGTTTCTAGTCTCAAGTCAAGTGATAGTGGACTGTTCACTCAGCTCATACCTACAAAGAAGACAGACATCCTAACTCCTAACCCCTTTCTTTCTGTTTGCTGCCTGAAGAAAGGCACAAAGATACCATGTAAGAAAAATGTATTATTTACTACCTATACTATTTTCATTACCGCTACTCCTATAACTTTTTAGAACTGGTCACTTCATTAGGTACACCTGCTCTACTGCTTGTTAATGCAAATGTCCTCTCAATCACATAGCAGCAATTCACTGCATTTAGGCATACAGACAATGTCAAGATGACCTGGTGAAGTTCAAACCTAGCATTAAAATGGAGAAGAAAGGTCCATCCCGTCCATCCATCCATTTTCTCCCGCTCATCCGGAGCCGGGTTGTGGGGGCAGCAGCCTAAGCAGAGAAGCCCAGACCTCCCTCTCCCCAGCCACCTCCACCAGCTCATCTGGAGGGACCCCAGGGCATTCCCAGGCCAGCTGAGAGATATAATCTCTCCAGCGTGTCCTCCTCTCGCCTGGTCCTGCTCCTGGTAGGACATGCCCAGAACACCTCACCCAAGAGGTGCCCAGGAGGCATCTTAGTCAGCTTGCCTGAATCACCTCAACTGGCTCCTTTTCGATGCGGGGAAGAAAGGTGAGCTAAGTAATGTAGCATGGTTGTTGGTGCCAGATGAGCTGGTCTGAGTATTTCAGAAACTACTGATCTACGGGGATTTGCCCACACAACCATCTCTAGGGTTTACAGAGAAGGTCTGAAAAAGAGAAAATATCCAGTAAGTGGCAGTTCTTTGGGCAATAATGCCTTGTTTATGCCAGAGGTCAGAGGAGAATTGGCAAACTGCTTCAAACTGATAGTAACTCAAATAACCACTCATTATATTCGAGGTATGCAGAATAGCATATTTGAATGCACAACATGTCAAACCTTGAAGCAGATGGGCTACAGCAGCAGAAGACCACTCATATCAGCTAAGAACAAGAAACTGAGGCTACAATTCACACAGGCTTACCAAAATTAGATAATACAAAATTAGAAAGACATTGCCTGGTCTGATGAGTTTTGATTTCTGCTGAAACATTTGGATGGTAGGGTCAGAATTTGGTGTAAACAGTATGAAAGCATGGATCCATCCTACCAAATATGCAACAACTGTGTGATGCTATCATGTCAATATGGACCAAAACCACTGAGGCATGTTTCCAGCACCTTGTTGAATCTGTGCCACAGAGAATTAAGGCAGTTCTTAAGGCAAAAGGGATTACTAGCAAAGTGTACCTAATGTAGTGGCCGATGAATCATTCAAGTGCATGATGACATTTGTAGGATTCTAACCTGTGTGATGTTGTAACATGCATGTTTTGTAATTGATGTTTTTTTTTTCCCCACAGTGGACGTTTTTTCTTGTCATGGAAGAAAAATTACAGTTATTACTAATCATACTAATAATAACTCACTTATATTTAAGTGAGTCATGAGCTTATTAAATCATGGTCATGTGACAGTGAAGGTGATTGCACAGTACTTATGCCCCAAGAGTGAAACAGCTAAATGAAAATGAACAGCCATGTGTAATACTGACAATTTCCTGTCTAATACTACTATTACATTTTTGGACAGCAGAAATGTATTATTTGAATTTAAAAATAAAGATTTTGCTTCAGCACATTTGTTGGTTTCAGCTTCTTATAAACCAGGATTTTCTGCTTGTATTTGCAGTCTGTGATTTTTAGTTTTTGTTGGCTAAAACATGAAATTTGAACAGAGTCACTTTGGGTTTAGAAACTGTATTTTGGTGTTTCATTGATTTCATATTTTTGAAAAAATTTAAAAGAAAAAACATTAATTTATCTTCCAAAAAGAGAAGAACTGCCTGCTTTCACCTCCACAAAGGTAGTTTTCAGCGCAGCCTTGCTGCAGTTTAGTGCTCAGTGGGTAACACATCACACCGTGGTTGTACCAGATTTTCCACGTCTGAAAGTGTGTAATCGGATGAAGTTACAAGTATTTGGTATTATCAATATAGTGTTACCAAGACTTTTATTAAGATAGTTCAAACTAATCCATACTGTGCATCTGACAACAGCTGGGCTTCCTTTCACACCTCCTCACATTTTATGAATGAAATGCTGGGATGACTGTGAGAAGCATCAACTTTTGATGAAGCGTGATACGTTTATGCTTTAAAAGCATCAGGTATGTGCAGCTTAGCCTCGAGAGAAGGAACAGCAAATGTCGACTTTTAGGGAAGAACTTGTCTAATCATGTTTTTGCCGGTGGCTGTCTGTGATCGCATGCGTAAATTGTTATGTGAGTGCCTGCTTGTACAAGTATTATTAGGATTTTATCTTGTTTTTTGTTTTTTTTGCAAGTTGACTCATCGTGTGTAGTTATTTATCAAAATCCCAGTACCCTTTGATATTTTATGCAATGTGGGTGGATAAGCTCAACTTAATTTTTCAGTGTAGTGTCATAGTTTTACCCTTTAATACATTAGGCTTTATGAAAGTCCTAGTTTGCACAACTGACCTATGTGGAATTGGGAGTATTCTGCATGTATAACTTTTAATTAATTCATTTTTAGCTTTCACTGGTGATAAGTAAATAATTTTAAATTAAACTTGTAAGTTCAAAACATTATTTTAATCTTTTTGATAATCTCTAGGGAATTTTCATGCTTTCTAGTTGACTTATGTTGAATCATGTGAAGGTGAAGGTTAAATGTCACTTTCACTAAATGAAGCTGCGGTGGGTGTAAAAACAAGAAACCAGAAAGAATCACTTCATGAGGAGTTGCCTTTTTTTTGTATTCCCATAATTAATCCAAAACAAAAAATGTTCTCAGAAAAATGCTGATAATTGCTAGAAACTAATAATAAAATAATAAATTAAATGCACAGTCAGTGCATGATCAGACACTGTGAAACACATTTTTATAACTCAAAGCCAGAAACAAAACTTTAGTTTCACTTATTATTAAGGTGAAATTTGGCGAGCTGTTCAACTTTAAAGGTTTTAAGAGCAACATTAAAAGTAATATTTCAATCTGATCATCTTAGGGAGAAAAATATATAGGTATTCTTCAGTTATAAAATAAAGGTTTTCTAAACTTGAGAAACAGCAGAACACTTGCTTTTTCCATGTGTGTTTGTAGCAGAAGGAGCTTGAGGGTTGTGAAGCATGTGAGTGATCGATACACAAAGACATGCAGAGGCTACTAAAATAAAGGCTGGAAATTTTCAGATTGTTCTGCTATTTCTGGACATGTAAACACATTTTACATGAAGTGGGTAAGCAGGCGCCCATATGCCCTAGTGCAGCAGCCGGGTTTGAGTCTCACCTATGGCCCTTTGCCGGTGTCTTCGTCAGCTCTCTCTCCCCCTCTGTCCTGTCCACTCATCACTGCTACGCTGTGGAATAAAGGTAAAAAAATCTTTTAAGCATTCTCTTTCATCTTTATCTTTGTTGGCTGCCATTGCCTTTTTCACTTTTAGTTGTTTGTTTTGCAGAAACTAAAAGTAGTCTCCTCTGTGGATAAAATCTGTGTATTGCATGAGAAGATTTGATTTTTTTTGTTTGACTTCTCAACCATGACCTTTTCTTTTAAAAACGCCTCCTTTTATGATTCACTGCATCTCAAATTTGACATTTCAATTCTTTCTCATGACTGAAACCTGGCGTTTAACAACTACCTGGTAATCTAACACATGCACTGTGGCATATGATGGCCGCTGCGTGGGCACCAACCTGTAATAATCACAGTGCACCCTCAGGTTCCATTGTGATCTTCCCAGAAGCCCTCGTTGCACGATAAGAGACACTCCTAGAAATTTCCATACTGAGGCTTTCCTCTTGTGAAAAAAAAGTGAAAGGACTTCCCTCCTGATGTTCAGCCAGCTGCATACCTGAAGAGTATTTACGTACGCCACTCCCCATGACTGGAAATGTTGACATGTTGTGTGGGAGTGTAGTACTGAAAAACGCTGACATAATTTCGTGCTGATGTAAGCTGCTTAGAAGGAGTTCCAGGAGCATGCATAATTTTCAGGAATATTGGAGATCAAAAATCTGTTTTATTGTAAGTACACCCACTTGCCTGTGTTAAAAGAACTCTGTTTGCATCATTTGAAGTCTCTAATTTTTCAACTTGCACTCAAAGCGCCCTCCCATAAGCACACACAGATGACCACATAATAGCGCTCCGACCAAACTGGAGGTTTTTGAGCGTCAGTGTCCTGCCAAGGCTGAAACAAAAACTGGGAAACCAGGCAAGCAAGCTGCATTAGTTGCATAGAGTAGATAGAAGAATATATTAAAAGTTAACAATTGTTTTTTAATCCACCATATTTTGGAACAAACAAATTCTTATCTGAGGTCAACCATCCAGAGCAGCAGAGAAGGGAAGAAAAGAGTGAAAGAGAGTGCAGGCAGGGTGGAGTGGGTGGAGAAGAGTGTCCGTTGAGATGATTTGGACATGTGCAGAGGAGGGTTAGTGGATATACTGGACAAAGGGTGTTGAAGAGCTGCCAGGGAGGAGGAAATGAGGGAGACCACAGAGAAGGTTCGTGGATGTAGTGAAGGGGGTCATGCAGAGGGACGGTGTGACAGAAGAGGATGATAGGAATGAGATGGAGGCAGATGACCCACTGTGGTGATCCCTAAAGGGAGGAGCCAAAAGAAGATGAAGAAGAAGACTTTTTGGAACAAATATGTAAAGTACATCTGTGTATGTTTAAGCCTGGAAACTTGATTCTTGCAATATTCGCATTATTTGTTAAAATTGATACAGCTGAGGCCAAGACATTCTCAGTTTCTAGTGTGGGTCAAGTGGATTTTCTTATAATCAAACCCAGCACCGTGACCTAAGTGCATCTTCGGGGCTATTTTTTTCAAAGTTTTGACAGCTTCAGAAAAGATATTAAATTGTTTTCACAGGTTAAATAGTGCCCAGTGTAACAGTGGTACTCTTTTGAAAGTATAATTTCCATATTTGTTTATGACATGTAGTTTGCAGCATGTAGTGCTGAATTTTCTTAACGCTGAGCAAGGATGTTGTTATATTAAAGGTGAATAATGCTGCAGTGAGCTGTTCTTCGCAGTTATCGGAGCGTCTGTGTGAATCTGTGAATTATCTCTGATTATGACTGTATGCTATTGATCCTTTGGCAATAGTAGGAGTGAAAATTAGAGCAGCTTTAGCTCTGTCACTGAGATGATGGAGATAGCACTCCTCCCCTCCCTCACTGTTGAATAATCTGCTTACTCACCGGATGTGATTCACCTAACTAACTCTAATAGAGAGAGGACCCTGTTGTCTAAATGTTTGGTCAGCAAAGTTGTGTAATGTTTGGAAAGTTGTGTGCTTGTGAGATAAATAACTTAATTTGTGCCTTCGCCTGTCAGGCTAAGCTGCTGCTCTGAAATCCTCACTCAACATGTGGCTGTGTGGGTCATTAGAAAGGCACAGAAATTTCTGCACAACTAGAAAAATATTGCTACAGATTATAATTTGAAGCAAAATAAATAAATAAATAAAAAAAATAAAGCGCAATAAAAAGTAGTTTTAAAACAAAAGACAAATAAATCAAATTGTTCAGGGATGTTTAATCTAAATAAGATTTTTACCTAGATAAATTAAAGGATTTTACACTATCCAGCTCCAAGAAAATTAAAACGAATAAATCACACACTTGGTCCGCCTTTAGCTTTAATGATGGCACACATTCACTGTGGCATCACATCGATGAGCTTATGTAGTGTCACAGCATTATTTCCATCCAAAGCTGCGTTCATATTTCACCAAGATCTCATACCACTGTTTAAAGTCTTCTCCAGCACATCCCAAAGCTTCTCAGTGCTGCTGAGATCTGGGCTCTGTGGTGTCCAATCCATGTATGAAAATGATACTGTATCTCATGCTGCCTGAACCACTCTTTCAAAGTTTGAGCCCCATGAACACTGGAATTATCTTTTTTGAATATGCCTGTGGCATTAGGGAAGAAAAAAAAAATCCACTGATGGAAAAACCTGGTCAGTCAGTATATTCAGGTGGTCAACTGACCTAATTTTTTGGTCACATAACATTGCTGTACTTACATCTGACCAACTGAAGCAACCCCAAATATTAATGCTGCACCTACAGGGTTGTACTTTAGACACTGGGCATGATGGGTGCATCAGTTCACCTGCTCTCTTCTTCCCCTGATGCATCCATCACTCTGGAACAGGGTAAATCTGGACTCATCAGACAACATGGTTACACAACACCACTCACCTGGTATAGAAGTCACAGAAGTGTTTGTACTTCTTGAGATGGCAGAAGAAGTTTGGCATGCCAGCTGAAATTCTTAGCAGCTTTCAAAGGGGCAACCATTGAGTGCTCTCAATTCTCATCAATGGCCTCACAGTCTGGTTTGGGAACTTCTCTGCACAGGACTGAAAGGCTCTCCAGAGGGTGGTGAAGACTGCCAGAACAATCTCAGGAGCTGCCTTCCCACCACTGGAGGACATTTATCACACCAGGGTCATCAGAAGAGCATGGAACATTATAAAGGACTCAACACACCCACAACACGCCTCTTTACACTCCTGGCATCAGGGCGATGGTATAGGACTGTGAAATCAGGAACTATCAGAATGAGGAACTGTCTTTTTGTACAGGCCATTAGACTTGTGAACTGCCACCTCTGACATGAGGTCTGACACACACACACACACACACACACACACACACACACACACACACACACACACACACACACACACACACACACACACACACACAGTGCTCCTGCTGTGTATTTTGGACTGGGTTTTTTTCTGCTCTTCTTCTTAGATTAAGTCAGAGCAAAAGAGCTGCAGAATAAGAAATTCATTGTTTAGAGTAACTGACTGTTTACTGTGCACATAAAACACTCTTGAATGACCTTTTCATATTGCTTCACAGTCCAATCTTTATGCTCCTTAGCAAATTGTTCCCAGTTAGCATCTCTGATAAGTTATTTTCTCAAGGATACGGGGCTCTTTAGTCCCAATCTCTTGCTCTTACTTTCGCTATTAAATATAGCCGGGAGTTCTACTTTTTATTTATTTATTTTTTATTCTTTAGTTCTTTTAGTAGTTTCAGCAATCTGCTTTGCTGTTTTCTTTGCTTGATGCAGCTCAATAATTCGATCCTTTTGAAATGAATGTCTTCTGACTCTGCTCTTTAAAAAATAAGAAACTGCTTACTAAAGCTGGAAAAGGGTGGAGTGCCCACTCCAGCTCAGGGACAAGTTGCTGCCCCAGGTGGAGGAGTTTAAGTATCTCGGGTCACGTAGTGGGTAGTGACAGAAAGAATAAGAGGAGTGCAGCCATTTGGGAGGGGCTCAAAGTAGAGCCACTGCTCCTCCACATCGAAAGGAGCCAGTTGATGTGGCTCGGGCATCTGACTAGACCCAGGACATGCTGGAGATATTATATCTCTCAGCTGGCCTGGGAATGCCTTGGGGTCCCTCCGAATGAGCTGGTGGAGGTTGCTGGGGAGAGGGAGGTCTGGGCTTCTCTGCTTAGGCTGCTGCCCCCACGACCCGGCCTTGGATAAGCTGAAGAAAATTGATGGATGCTTACTGCATCAGTTAGGGTTCAATAACTTGTTGACAGTCAAAACATATTAATAACCTCAGTAATTATCCAATGCCAGGCTTGTATCTATATCTTAGTTAAATCCAGGTGTCTACAGTATGTATGGTATCTTGACTGCAGTGAATACACAATTCTCATTGGCTGGAGCGTGTGTTTAAATCTAATGAGGTGTGCAACTGTAGAACTCATAGTTTGAAGGTTAATTGTTTCAGCTAACGCTATGCCACAATGGATGCTACATTTTGAAGGAGCACTTTTCCCCCCAGAATATGACTGAACAATAGGTTCACTTGTTAGTGTTGGTTGCAGTAAAGTAGGCAAAGCAGCAACTGCTGTAACCAGATCAGTTATGCACTCTATCACTGTGTATTTTCTGGTATTATCATTGATGATCTCTTTTGCAGTATTTTTCCTGTGCATTAGGAAATTCCACAGAGCAGACTCTGCTTTGATTGTGTGTATTCATTAGCCTTGACATCAGGAGGGACACAAAGAACTAGACTGAGTGAGTGATGCGTTTAAAGACAGGGGAATGGAGAGAAAGGAGACAGCAAAATTAGGACAAAACCTTTTTTCCTCATCAAAGCTATGACTTCTACTTTTTGCTGTGCATTATTGGAATTTTCCAGTCAGACTTAATGGTTTAGTGTGCTTCAGACAAAGTAATTTTAGAAAAAAATTATTACCGCTTCCATTTACCATGTCTAAGAATAAAAAAAACTGATAACTCCTTTAGATATCTGAAACTAGTGATCCCACAACCATGCGCACAATGTATCTACCCCCATCACCCACCAAATATAACAAGCACAAACACACAAAAAAGAAAAAAACAAACAAACTTATACATAAAAAATGTTAATATTTTGTTTTAAATCTTATATATTCTCTCATCAAAGTAAACGACACCATACTGTATGTCGTTTCTACGAGTCAGCACCCTGCAAGTTCCACGAGTGTGGATTTCTGTGTGTTGAAGCAGAGAGGCTGCTCTCAGACAATTGCCAGACCAGACTCAGGTCAATGGCAGGTCATGACCCAGAGTAGACTAACCCACTTAGCCATTGTCAGTAACCCTCGCCCCCATCAACTGTCTCTGTTCCACTCTCCTCTCTGCCTACCCTTTGTCCTTGTCTTGCTCTCATCTAAAGTCTCCTTTCTTTCTGTTGCCCTTTTTTTAAACTCATCACTCACTCCTTCCCTTGCTCTCTGTTTCCCTCCTTGTGTTCCTTCAGTCTATGAGGAGGAACTTCCACTGCAGCCTCTATCCAGGAACAAGCTTCCACTGTGGAAACACAGTTACATTACAGTGCTCCGGCTCCTTTCCACACCAAGCAGGGTAGGGCAGGGGGGAGCTGAGGTTTGACGTTTAGATCATTATTCAACCTGCACTACCACCAGAGAGGCATCTGACAGGTCCTAAATTCTTCCAGCAGTGTGGCCACGTTCCTGCATGCACAGTCAGGGTCATAACAAACTAACTACAGTGACAAAAGAGCAAGGACACATGGCTCCAACTGTTGAGGTCTGTTTTTACATCACGTAATGTAGTTTCAACTTTTGAGTCTATTAAGTAATCAAAAGTGATAAATTGTGCATGCTGTTTTCAAGTGATGATGACCCCAGACTGGGATTATGTGGAGAGAGAGAGCCAGAGAGGAAGATTCAATCCACAGAAACAAGTTTTCCAAGAACCTTCCTTCACAGCACCTTGAGCATCTACCGTATGTGCAAATGTATCTAAAACCTTTGCACAGAACTATGTATCTCTTTATTTTTGCATTCCTTAGTTGCACATGTGTCTTCTTCTTGTTAATATAAATAATTCCAAAGAGCCTGAAGTTAACAGCACTCCAATGCAAATGACCAAGTTTTAGATCGGGATGCAAAGCAGAGGTCTATATCTATCCCTCTGTGCGTACTATTTTTTATGTACTCCTGAAAGACAGATGCTATAATTGGCCACTTATCATTAATGGACAGACAAGACACGTAGGTAGGCCCTCACACACACACACACACACACACACACACACACATGAGCACACACTCAGAAAACACAGGAAGAGCCATCATATTCAAAGCAGACAGGAATAGAAACAGAGCACATGAGGTAACCACAGTGGCGTAAGCAGCACCATCACCTTAACAATGATCATGACCAGTAGTCGACATTGTGTATGCTTGTGTGTGTGTGTGTGTGTGTGTGTGTGTGTGTGTGTGTGATGTGTGCTTGCAACTGTGTGAGTGTGTGTGTCTGGGAAGGATGGCTTTTCCATACATGATTTTCTTCTCCATGAATATATCTGGTCTTTATATAAGGTATGCCTGGGACTTATATAATTCTTGGCACTTTATGGTTCAGTGTGTGTATCTGGAAATCTTGTGCAGTTCTATGTGTGCGTGTGTGTGTGTGTGTGTGTGTGAGATGCCTTGGAAGCCCTCCTGGCCACAGCTGTGGAAATGCTCCACTGCCCCACTCCACACAGTGGGGACTGCAGTGGGGAAACGAATGGACGGATGGATGGGTGAATAGTTGGGGTGTGGGAGCTTTAATGGATGGTTGGAGAAGAAGAACTGTTCAACAGTGGCACTGACAGAAAGATGGGGAAAATGAGAGAGGAAAAGTTGTGCTAGCTTCAGTCTTATGCAAACCAAACCTTTTTTGTTTTCATTTACCTTTAAAATTTAACTCGCTGTGACAGGCTTGTGTCAAGTCACTCTCAAAGTTCCTTGTATTTCTTGTTTTTTTGTTTAGGAACTGCTACTTTGTTGCAAAGTGGACAAAAGTTCTCTTGACATGCTGTGCATGCTTTTTTTTTTTTTTTGCAGTTAATCAGTCCACTTTTCTGGTCCAGCCTAATGTTTCTGCTGTTGGCTTAATATGCTCCCGGCCTACCGTTAAACAGCTTTTTTTGGTTTCTTTGTTTCTCCATGTTTCCACGCATGCACTGAACCCCTGACCTTTTCTTGACATCACTCAATGGAGATGTATGTGAGAATGCAAATGTTGTACACCGTCCTCTCAGCTCCCCAGTACAAAGTCCGTGTGATGTCTGATCGGGCCATTGTGAAACTAGCACGGGTGACACTCAATGTGAGTTTGAACGTGTCATCTACTCAAGCAGCACCCGAAACCAAACAGAGCACTCCAGCATTAAAGAACACCTCTGAAGCATGCTACGTGTAGAACAAATTAGACAGTGACCTAATTCTTCAGAGTTCACGTGAAAATGGCCTCAATGACATGTGGCATTCTTCTCTTTTTTGTATATTGTTTCTCTATTGTTTCAGCAGGTCAAGCTTATTCTGTAAAATTGCCTCTATCTACTGGATAGGCAGACACTGTATTTGGTACAGATGTTCACTGTTCATGGTCAAAATGTTCTAGGAAGTTGGATAATGCACCGACTTTTTTGGCCGGTACCTCCACTGGGTTGATATTTGTGGTTGTGAGTAAACCTATCTTGGCGCTTGTCTTGTGTCTTCATCAGAGTCTCTTTTTTTTTACTCAAACCATGCTAACATGCAATATTTATATGGTGAATGTTGTAAAGATGATCCATAGCCCTGCGAGGATACTGTGTAGATTGAACACATTGCTGTATCCAAGTATCATCTCACAAATCATTAGCATCAGTGTTTATGTACAGTTTCAAGTGGCTGCTGGGTTTTTCCTTTTTTTTAAATTTTATTTTAAATTTGGACTTTGTATTCACACCTCAATGACTTTCTACAGTGCAAAGTACAATGCTTGCTTTGGGTCTTGTGACAAATCATATGTCCTTGCACCACAGAGATTTAAATAAACTGTTGAACTACTTTTATTTTTTTTTCTTGTTCTTCTGTTTTATGATGCATGACACTTAGAGTATAGGTGTTGATTTATGCATAAATTATATATTCATTTATTTCAGTGTAGTGTATTTTAGTGTACAGAAATGTATTTGCTTTTCTTCTGTACTGGAGGGACTGCCCTTACTTTGCATTATGGGAAGCCCCATCTGGAGCTCTCTCCTGTTAGGGATTTGCATGCTGGGTGCAGCCTGCGGTAACATGCTAGTTCTCTTTAACAGGCTGCCTGATTTACTGATTATCTGCTTCTCTTTATGACACCTATACCAATAGCTATTGGAGTGTCCGTGTTGTGCCTCTCTTCAGCCTTTGTGTTCTGTTTTCTTCTTTGTTTCCCATCGAACATTTGACAGGAATTCATCCTGAGAGGAAGTGTGTGTATGTGTGTGTGCATGCGTGTGTTTGTGTCTTACTTGTAGTGGAAACTCTTTGGGAATCTGTGCCATGGAATGTCTGGGCAGGATTCCCTCTTTTCCCCAGTGGAGCAGACCATTCACACACAGCTATCCCTACGCAACATGAACACATAGTGCAGCAAGGCATGGAAACACACGTCCACTATCATTGCACAGTTTGTGTGATCTTTGCTGTAAGCTTCTACGTCCAACATTTGATTTTCTTTATGAGGATGTGTTACCAGATCACTAAAAGATAAACTACCTCTGTCTGTCAGGTCAGCCTTTTCCCCTTCTCTGTCTGACTTTTGAGTTCTTTGCTCTCACTTTCTCTGATTTTTCTTCTCTCTTCCTCTTCTTCCCCTTTCACTGGAATGCAACTTCAGTTTGACCATGTGACTCATCTCTCCCACGCCGACCACACCAGTGCTGCCTGTCCTGTACAGACGCAACGCTGACCTAGACTCTCCTAGGCACACACACAGACACATGCACACAGTCCCACTCGTAGAAGCGCGCAGACACTGCACATTGTTGCGTCACTCTCCTGTGTTGTGGCCTGCAACGACTACACAGCTGTTCCTGCTTAGCTGTCATGTAAGTCCTGATGTCAAAGCTTTGTTGTGTGTGATTGGTTGACGTCTGTGTGCGTGCTTCATATGTGGGAGATACTATGCAGGAGCCCGTTGCTCTCTGTGCCACAGAGAGTCATGGTCATGGACGAAACATTTGACTGATGCGTGACCTCTTGCCCTACAGTAGAAGTCTTGCGTCTATTTGTTGCCACAAAGTGTGTCATGGTAGGGAGTGACAAAGAAGTTTAGTGACCCAGAACACATGTAGGCTTGCATCCATCCACCAGCCACTAGTGCTTTAAGGTCATCCCTTACTGGAACCCATTTCAGCTGGCAGTGGAAGAAAGGCAGGGTACACCCTAGACAGGTCTCCAGACCATCACAGAGAGATGACCATTCACGTGAACATTCACACTTTAAACCATGCCTTGTTTTCAGGTTTTGTGTAACCAAAGAAGTCAAGTCAAGTCAAGTCAAGTTTATTTAAATAGCACATTTAAAACAACAACATTGACCAAAGTGCTGTACAAGATCTATAGCCCCAAGGACTACACTCAAATAAAAAAAAAGAAAGAAAGCACCACGCTTTAAACTTTAATCCAGTGCCATCTAAAGCTTCACCACAGGACTTGAACTCAGAAAAAAAAGTCAAATGCGCACCTGTTTCATTGAGTTTTATACACTTTTATTGACAGTTTAAGCTCATTTTTGTAGTTTTTCTGCCATTTATCCTGTTAAGGCACCAAAGTTGCTGCAGAGATTTGCGTGCTTAGTCAGATGGTTACAAGAAAACAAACAAACAAACAGTTAATGTGGGTAATGGCTAATAGTTAAACTAGAGTAAACAAAGATGTTATTGTTTGTATCAGTGCTCTTGCAAATGAGTATCTAATCTGTAATTTTTAGTATCGATTAGTATCACATTTTCTGACTGCTCGATTATATGCTGCCTAAGGCATTTCCTGCACTTAAAAAACCCACAAAAAACAAAAAGAATTTTTGCATTTAAATAATTTTTGTATCAAAAGGTACCAGAAGTACTGAATCTGGAGACATCCCTATTCCTTCTTATGCATAGGAACGATGGTATTATGCTGGCTAATAGTATAATAGACCAAACTACTCAAACTCAGCATGCGTGAATTAATAAAAAAAAAGTGAGAGAGACCCAGTCTGAACAGATCCTCAAGAATAACAAAATAACAGGGACAGTCTGAATCAATATGAGGATAATTAGATCTTATTTAACATGTGCTGCACCCAAACAAAAACAAACATCCAGGTTCTCTGTGTGACCAGTGAAAAATTAAAGAGCAGCAGTACATTTAATTCTTACCACCTCAACGGTTCACAGTCTGCGAACCTTTAAATAACAATTATGATACACCATGTAATTAAAGTGAGTCTTCTTGGATCCATTCGGCTATTAAATATATTTAGAAGCCAGTGGTAAAACAATAGGACTTGATTATTTTGGACCTGGCCAACTGTGTTGCAGGATCAGGTATCCATTATTAATTTATAAATGTGTATCTTAAAAAGTGGTTAGTGTGGTAACAGGAGCTAATTTAACAATAAGGCTGTTTTTGTCTCTTAAAAAAAGGGTGAAGCAAAGCTGCATTTGTGTAAAACTAAAAAGGACAGACAAAAAGTGTGTCACTGACTTATTTAGGAAATATTCCACAGCTCTGGATTAAAATTGTGTTTGTATTTGCATTTGTGTGTGTGTGTGTGTGTGTGTGTGTGCCCAGTCATGGTCACCATGGTGAAGTCCTACTAAAAATCGTCATGACAACTCAAGCCATCAACAGCCATGTTATAAGCCAAAACACGTAACTGTCTCCTACGCATCAACACTATTCACACATACACTCATGCACACATTTGCACACACACACACACACACACACACACACACACACACACACACACACACACACACACACACACACACACAACAAAGACACCCACATGCACAACGACGTATATCACAGATTTAAGACTGAGTGTCAAAATAGAGTTACTTGTTTATGAGATAAAATTGGTGTGCTGTTTATCCTGCTCGGAATGATGCATAGTTGAGAGAGCTTGAAGTATGCTTATTTTTCCATCCCAGAGTCTGTTCTTGTTGAAGAGAGAGAATGCAAAAACAGAAAAGAAAAAAAAGTAAAAGTATTTTTGTACATGAAGATAATAGATTGGAACATCAAATGGATTTTTGACAGAGAAGTACTAGGCACTTGTGCCTGAAGATGATCCCACCCTTGAGGTTGTCACCTTAAGCTCACCCCATTCATGTACCCACATGGCCTACCGGATGGTTAAAATACATAACTCACCCACCCCTTGACCCATTTTCCTGTGTAGACTGTAAAAGACTCTGGTGAGCAGTCTTGCCACCCGCCCTGCCACCCACCTCTTCTCATTTCCAGTGGGGTGGAAAATGTTACTGGAGTGGGGAAAAAAGGGGAGTGGGAAGACAGGAGCAGTAGAAGATGAGTTTAAGGGGGAGGAAAGTATCAGGGTGAGTGAGTGCGTCCATTAACCCACCCAGAGGTACACCTCAGGGGGGCTAGGGGATTGGCCCTTGTACTCATGCTAAGTGTGTATGTGCTTAGGAGTGGGTTAGTGGAAGTTTAGATTTCTGGAAAAATGCAATTCAGTAGGGAAAACATCCTCTTTCTCTCCTTTTGTCTCCTGTGCCCAGAATATCAGAAAACCCTGTGACTTTTCTTCCTCTTTACCTCAACTGGTACTACGTTGTGGTGTCTATATCTTTTAGGCCATTAAAGGGAAACTATAGTGGGATTGTTTCACTTCCATTAAACATTATAGACAGGCAGGAGTAGAAAAAAAACTGCCTGAGCTCATAAAAAATGCTTTTACACACACTGACCACATTATTTAAAACTTTGGCAATTTTAATATGATCAGCAATCACTGTAACAATACATATACGTGACAGAAAATATGAAAAAAGGCCCACTTTAATGATTACATTCAGGTCAGCTGTTTTTCAGTTATACTGAAATATAGCCACACGTTTGACTAAGAATGCAAACATTTTATTGCATTTTAGTTAACTGTTTTAATCAGTTACTGATTTCATCTAGGCCTCAACTTGCTAGGGGAAAAATGTGTATCCCCAACTGGTTGAAACATGTTTGTTGCTACAGTAAGGCACAACCTTTACTTTGAAGGCGAACATAATCTAAAATAATCTACATTTCTGGTTTGGGCCACAATTCTTCACATTTCTGCTTGGCGAGTAGGTGGCAACTGTTTGCAGACAAGTCAGCGCCTTTCCAGCAACCACTCTCCAACCAGTTGTAGACCCCCCCCCCCCCGCCAGGTGAGAGGGGGAGAGGGGATAGGGTGTCACTCGACTGGTCTGTAGGTCTGTGTGTCTGGGGCCTTAGTACATGAGCTAATTTTTGCACGTATCCTCTGGGTACTGCAGTGATAACCCCTACATTGTATTTGTACCACTACTTAGGAATCAAAAAGCCCCAAATGCCTTTTAACTCTTAGTTTGCAAAGCCCAAGCTGAGACACTCGTGTGATAATTTCTCAGACTTGTCAAAGCTGCCTCAGAATGAAGACATTTCAAAGCTGTTTTCGCAGGCTGAATGAGTCTCCCCATGTTGTGTGACTTTGGCAAGATAAATCGATGGAAAACCCATTTGGATTGATTTCCCACTTGTCTGCAGACATTCTGGCAGTTTCCATTTATTCAATTATGCTACATAAATCACACTGTAGTAACATTGCATTCAGCGAGACAGCCGGTCTACCGAAGAAACCATTCAGTCACCTTAATTCTTGTATCAGTGTTGCTTCATGTAGCGATGCAGCTACGAAATGGAACGGTTTGGAAAACTCCTTGTTTGTTTATGCATTCAAGGACTTGTTGGGGAACTCCAGTCTCAGATGCCAAACAAAAGCCTTATTAGTGCAAAATAACTACAGTATCATAGTTACATGATGTCGACATTTCCGTGTCATTTCTTGACTCTTTTGATTGTGATTTTTTTTGACATAGGTTGCTTGTGGAAAATCCTTTTTTCTTTTACAGCCCCATAGTTTATTATGAACAGATGTCAAATCATTGATATCATCTAGTATGAGAATGCGGTCAAAAATAAATTAAATGTATCCGGGAAATCAATCTAAAAAACATTGGTATGCCTCACAAAATACTAAGACCCAGTACAGTGACAGTAGGGCTCTGTTAATATTTCAAAAATTTCAGTGAAAAATTAAAACAGACTTGATAATGCCTACAGTATGTTTTATTAGTGATTTTTCATGAGAATGAGCTTAATTTCTCTGGGAACTCAGGTTGTTATTGGAGTCGCACAGTCAGTCTAGCACAATTTTTTCCCCTTTAATTTCTGGTCATATAGCAAACACATTAGTGGTCCAGTGATCAAGGTAGTGACAATATCACCCACTCGAGTCTCACTTGCTAGTTTCATCCTGTTACCATGTGATGTAAATGGAAGTGAAAACACCCACTCTCTTCATAGTGCCATGACAGTCATATGACATCAGTCCTACAATGACACAGCTTAATCACCTGGGTGTCCTATGGTATATCGCAGAAACTTGAAAATCACTGACTGGTTGGCAAGTGATGTCAGTTAAAACGGTCTATGGGTGCATCCGTGTATATTTTAAAGGTGAAATAAAGTAATTTTACATTTAGCTCTTGCTGCACATGTTCTCACGGCTGTCTTCTACCATGTTTTGTTTTCCCACCTCAGTTGTAGAATTGAGTGCAGGTTTTTTTGTTTTGGTTTTTTTTGGCTGCATTTCTCCACGTTGGAAAAACATTACCTACAAGAGATGATTGCATAATTTAAAATTTTTTAATTTAAAACTCACACATTTCATCAGATTCACGATCATGCACCACTGGAAGACGGTGTGGGTGTTTGTGGCAAGGAAGTGTGCACTTTCACTGGTTTTTCTAATGTGTCTGCATGTGTGTGTGTTTGTGTGTGTGTCTATGTGCGTACGTGTGTGTGTGTGTGTATGTATGTGTGCGCATGCACACGCGCGTGTGCTTGTCTCTATTTTGTCTGTGTGCTAATCCTGGAAAGAGAAGTGGACACTTCCGCACTTTTCTAAAAATAGATCTTCCACAGCATCACTTCCTCTGACACACTATACACACTCACACACACCCAAATGCATACAAGTAACCAAACAATTTTCTTATCTGGTATTACGTATTATGGAAAGTGGTCTAGTGTAATGGCACATCTACAATCTGGGAAACAGCTGGTGACTCCTGCTAACACTCGTGGATGGGCTTGGTGGCATGTTATGAAGGGTTACTGTGCATTTTCATCACTTATAGCACATACTGACTATGTATTATATATATATATATATATATATATATATATATATATATATATATATATGTGTGTGTGTGTATATATATATATATATATATATATATGTGATATATATATATATATATATATATATATATATATATATATATATATATATATATATATATATATATATATATATATATATATGTATGTATTTGTGTGTGTGTCATCGTGCTAGTGACTTGCTGAGAAAAAGTGAGAGCTGGAAAGCAGTGTCTCACCACGTGACGTAGGTTTCTGGTGTTTTCCAAACCAAGGAAGTGGAACCAACAGTGACGAGGATGTGATGTCATCATCAGGCTTTCTTTCTTACTCGAGCTGCGGCCTCCCATCTCACACTACTCTTTTGTCATTTTCTTTTTGTCTGTGCCTATATTTCCATCTCTTTGTGTCTGTCTCTGTACTGTATTGGTCTCTTTCTTCTGCCACTTGTCTGTTTCTCTCATGTCTTTATCTCTTCTTTCCCCATCGCACTGCAGGGGAGTAGGCGTTTGCTGGCTTTTTTTATGAATGGGATGCGTTGTTTACTCTCTGAGAGCTATTTCTGTCAGCGCTGATGATGAACACATACAGTGTGACCACACTTCCTGTTCTGTTGCCCTCCTTTCTCTGATTGGCTAAGGTTCCCCTCTCAATGGCAACGGCTTTGAGGTAGCTGTGAATGTGTGCTTTTTTTGTAGTACAGTTTGTGCATGCGTGTATGCACGTGGGCCAGAGTGTTGAGGGGTCTCTGTAGGCTTCTTTTCAGTGATAATTGATAAAAACATCCTGTTTCCAAGAGAGAGAGAATAAATTTTTTTCCAAATGATGTCAACGCAGCCCACGCTAAAAAGAACAAATCTGTATTTCAAAGTGTGACTGAAGCCTTCTGTCAAAACCGTTTCAATAACAGGGAATAGATATCGTCACCTACAAAACAAAACTGAGATTAACTGCTATTGATTCATTGCTCTTCCCTTTATTATCCCCTCTTATCAGTTCAGATTTTTCTATAAAAATTATTTTTGTAAAAATGTAGATTGGCTTAAATTTAATCACAGCAGTTTACAGTACTGTGCAAAAGTCTTGAGTAACCCTTCATTCCTCTATATTTTGCCAGGAAAGTGGGAAACAGGTGCAGCAATTTATTGAAACATGTACAAGTATGTACAGGCCATCTACTGATTGGAAGGTTGGTGGTCCGATTTCTGGCTGCTCCAGTCTGCATGCCAAAGTATCCTTGGGCAAGATGCTGAACCTGGGCAGCACGGTGGCGTGGTGGTTAGCACTGCTGCCTCACAGCTGGAATAACATCTAGAAGGTCTGGGTTTGAGCTGGCCTCTTGCTGTGTGGAGTTTGCATGTTCTCCCGTGTCTGCATGGGTTTCCTCCGGGTACTCTATTTCCTCCCACAGTCCAAAGACATGCAGTTACTGGAGTTAGGTTAATTGGTCTCTCTAAATTACCCGCAACCCTGAACAGGATAAGAGGAAGAGGATGGATGGATGGAAGATACTGAACCCCAAGTTGCTCTCTGATGCAACCATCGGAGTGTGAATGAACGAGCTTGAAAGTCAATATTTGGTATGTCCACCTTTATTCTTCAACACAGCCTGAACTCTCTTAGGCAAGCTTTCTTCAATATTTCTCCAGGATTCTTCAAGAATTTTCCGTTTTTAATGATAAAATTTAAAATAGGTTCTTTGCTAAATTGTCTGTTATGTGCAGACACAACATTTGTTCATCCCTTGAATTAGATGCCTTTTTTATGCTTGAATGATTCATAGGTCAGTGTTAAGTGGCTTAGCACAAAAAAATTCTATTGAGAATGATCAGGCACAAGGACTGGAATGAAAATGGGTGAAAAAGCAGCCAAACAAAAACTCTGAAAGACCTTCAGAAAGGCTGGAGAGCCATTGCTTGAGACCGCGTAAAAAAAAAGAAAAAAAAAGTCAGAGTGGTGGCTCAAGACTTTTGCACAGCACTGTACATTTAAGTCTGAAATAATATCAACAGATGAGATTTTACCTCTGACATGTAAATTTAATAATTCTTTTTTTCATTGTTTTACTTTTAAACTACATAAAAAATCCAGTTCTTTGTGACTATTGCCATGCTTCACACACCAACTGTGGCAGCTTTGTCAAAAAAAACAAAACAACACAAAAAGCGAAACAACACAAATAGCACATACAGTACATGCACATTCACAGAAGTTTACATCCACTCATCATGGGGATTAATGGTACTTTTGGGCTTTTAATGATTTCTTTGACTTGTTCGTTTTCCAGGGTGGAATGATTGTACAGCATATATCTTTTGAGTCTAAGTGGATTAGAGAAAATCCAAAATAAATTCAAACTTGTGCACTGAATTCTTATTTTTTAGAATCATTAAAGATGTATGCTGCACAATCATTCCACCCTGGAAAAAGAACAGTTCAGAGAAATTATTAAAAGCCCCAAATTACTGTGACATTCATGCCCCCAATGAGTGTATGTAAATTTCTGATCACAGCTGTATTTGTGCTCATATTGTTGACTAGTAAAGCAGGGTGTTATCAGAAAACAGGTGCTGCCTCGTCTCTCATTACCCATGTACTCTAAATTCACACCTGTGCATGTGAGTTTTGTGCTTGTATGGTCTAGGTGGGAGAAGGTTTTTGATGTGTGAATAAGCTGGGCTTGCAGCACAATCCGGTTGTAAATTGACTTTGATGAAATGTAATGTGAAAAAAAAGGCTTAGTCACATGTTTGAATTCGTCACTGCATTATGCTTTTTCTTGGGCTGTTCCGATGAAAGCTGATTGTTTAATTAGCATGCCGTGAAGGATCAGTGGTAACAAGCCACATAAATCTCTAAAAATCACAAACACACTCATGAGCACAGATGTGTGTAAATCTTTCAATATTCTAACTGCTGCCCTCTTCTACACACTGTTCCGTGACTCATTTAATCACAGTATGTTCTGTTGTGAGCAAACACTCCTCTGTGTGTATGTGTGACCTGAAAGATTAGAGACGGATTAGTGTATTGCTGTGTCAACACCCTTGTTAGACAATATAATTAATTGTGTTGTGGGATGACATTTCATATGATAAGTTCACGAAACTACACAACCATACACATGTGGATTACTGTATGTTTTTGAGATTCCTGCTTCCTTTTCAAAAAAAAGGCCCACTTGTAGATTTCCCTGAGATAAAAAATCTAACACCAGAAATGCACGAAATACTGCTCTTATTAATATGATGCTGACAATGATTTGTGACAGAAGGATAGGAGCAAGAGTGAAAGGGAAGGTTTACAAGATGGTAGAGAGACCTGCTATGATGTATGGTTTGGAGACAGTGGGATTGACAAAGACAGGAGGCCAAGCTGTAGGTGGCAGAGTTTAAGACATTAAGGTTTTGATTGGGAGTGACTAGGTTAGAAATGAGTGCGTATCAGAGGGACAGCTCAGGTTGAATGGTTTGGAGACAAATTTAGAGAGACAAGGCTGAGCTGGTTTGGACGTGTGCAGAAGGGGGGTATAATGGACACATTGGGCAAGGGATGTTGAAGATGGAGCTGCCAGGCAGGCGGAAAAGAGTAAGACCTCAGAGGAGGTTCATGGAAGGAGGACATGCAGAGGGTTGGTGTGACAGAGGAGGATGGGTGAGATGGAGGCAGATGATCTGTGGTGACCCATAAAGGGAGCTGTCAAAAGAAGACGGAGAAGATTGCTAAGATGTTGATGGTGGAACGGTATAGTATGTAATCATGCACTGAGACAGGAGTTTCAGATGGAGGTGGTACCGTTGACACACGTGGACATACATTTCTCTCAGCACTGCCTGACTTTGGTTTGAGGCAGCTTGAGTGGTTCTTCAAGTGGTGTTCTTCCAGCTGCTCTACAAACAAGAACGTTCTCCCACATGGTGGTGTTGCATTGTTTAGAGGTTCTTTAGCTTGGCTGCCTTCTTGCTGTTGTTGCTGTCACCCAGAAACACACCACACATTGTGGTCCTCTGCTCTCAGTAAAGATATTGCTTTCATCACATTTTGTTGCTTTTTGTCACTTGACACCATCAACTGCAGATTGTACAATTTTACTAATGTAGGAAGAACACTAGCTAGCCAACCATTTGCTGACCAGCTGGTGTCATAATGTTGCGCGATTGACAGCAGCCACAGACAGTTTAGCATGAAGAGCCAGAACCTATCAGAATTTCCACTCACTCAAAGTGTGCAGGAGGAAGGATTGCAAGCGTGTGTTTGTTTTATTATATATAGTAAACTGAGGTCCATAATTATTGATGTGATTGAAGTCTTGAACCCATGAGATCACCAGATGTTGTGTTTCCTCCCTTGAGATGCTATGCTAGGCCTTCAGTTTAAAATTGGTTCTTTGCTAAATTGTCTGTTATGTGCAGACACATTCAGTTGCTGCTTGTTTGTGGGTCTCTTTACATTCAGTTGTTTCTTCAGTAACGGAAATGGATTTAGATCAGGTGACGGACTTGACGATTGAAGAACACCCCATATCTTTGACTTGAGAATTCTTGGGTTGCTTTTGCAGTTTTCTTTGGGTCATTATCCATTTGTACTGTGATCTGTGTCCAGTTTTTCAACATTTGGCTGAATCTGAGCAGAGTTTAGTCCTGTACACTTCATCCTGCTGCTTCTATCAACAGTCCCATCATCAGTAAACACTAGTGACCTGATTACATTGGCAGGCATACATGCCGTATCATTGCCTCCACCATGTCAGACACATAATGTGGTATTCAGATCATGAGTTGTTCCTTTCCTTCTTCATACTTTTCTCTTCCAATCATTCTCATACAAGTTCATCTTGGTTTCATCTCCAAAGAATCTTTTTCCAGCACTGTGCAGGCTCAGATGTTTTCTGGCAGTCAAGAACAAAGTTCTTGTTCTTGACTGCCAGAAAAATGTGGTGTGCTGTGCTATTTGCAGTAGGAAGCAATTGTTGTACAGCAATTAAAATATGTCCTTCTATATTTCCGCCATAGCACAGGCAGCTTTAAAATGCCCCCAACTGCAAAGAAGTACATGCAAAACCTTTCCAATGCTTAGAAAATCCATTTTATGTACAAATCTACTTAAATAAATGTGTGCCATGTTTGAATCCGATATCTACTTCTTGTAACGTATCCAAGAGATGTGAACACTTTGAAACAGAGTCTTTGACATAAAATTTACCCTACCTGTTGTAGTTCACTCATTTTACAAACACACAAAGGCAAGTAGTGTAGTGTAGCATAGTGTAGCAACCAGGCAGATAATTAATAGGAACATTTTTGTAGCAAGACTCACTCTTGTACCAGTTACATGCCTGTAAAGCTTCATAACTGGCTGCTCATGTGCTGACTTTAACCAAGGACAATATGTACTGTCTCATGTCTCTTAGGTGTTAGTACAGTAAATAAGAAAATAACTGCTGTGTTGGATATAAATAGCTATAAATAAATTAAAAAGAAAAATCCAAGTAGGTTCTTTGGTCTGTGTCCTACTCATTTAATTTGCCAAAATACAGTATCGACAACTTTGCTGGCCTGCTCTTTGTGATTGTTAGAGTGTCTGAATATGTGCGTTTGAACTGTCCTAAGAACATCCAGTTGGAGTATTTCTCCTCCAGTGCTCTTTCCGGTTGAGGAACAGTAGTTTTTCTGTCGATGGGGCTTATGGATTGGCATGTTCAGCATCCACCCCACACACTCACCCACACATGCAAAAATAAACTATGTTTAGACTTTATTTGACTGGTCAGATGACAGAAAGGGGACTTTTTTAGTTAGAGTCTTATTGCATGCATTTGTAACTCTGTAAAAAATGGACAATAGTCATGTCATATTAATGGTTTTGGCTTTAATTTGTGCAATGTTGAGAACTTAAGACAATGCAGAGACAAATCAAATCAACTGTGATGTATTTTATGTCAAGATGAGGTTTTGTGCTGTAGTTCACACTCAGTGCATGATCTCATCCAGTGGCAGGTAGGCTTACAGTTACTGACAGCTTCTTTACTAAACAGCAAATTGTTAACAGTTATTGATAGAAAAGGCAGATTATTTTGTTAAGTGTTGTCATTTAAAGTGCCAGTAGCTTCAAATGAATGGATCATCAAGCAGCATCTTAAAGTTTTGAAACAGTCAGACCTGCTTTATATTGGCCATATTGGTACATGAATGAGAAAGTAAAGGAAGTTCTCTTTTAATTTTACAATACCCATATTTCTATTGTTAATGCTTTTAAGGAAAGATGGTATCTGTGGCTGTGGCACATTTTGACAATGATCAGTAAGCCTTGGCTGCCCATGACCCTGTCACTGGTTCAATGTTGTTCCTTCCTTGGACCACGTTTGATAGATACTGGCCACTGTAGACTGGAAACACCCAACTAAAACTGCAGTTTTGGAGGTGCTCTGACCCAGTCATCTTGCCATCACAATTTGACCCTTGTCAAACTGTTTCAGATCTTTACGCTTGCCCATTTTTCCTGCTTCCAACACATCAACTTTGAGGACAAAATGTTCACTTGCACCCTAATATTTCCCACCCACTAAGGTGCCATGATGAAGAGATAATCAGTGTTATTCACTTCACCTGTCAAGGGTCATAATGTTATGGATGTCCCAGCAAATTCACCCCAAGGTCAGACCATACAATATTCAGAGAACCGGCTACCCCCCCCCCCCAAGAGTTACATCTCAGACTCTACGGGCCTCACTTAGCATGTTAAAGTTGATGACAGCATGATTAGGAAAAGACTGAACAAGTGTGACTTGTTTGGAAGAGTTGCCTGAAGAAAGTCTCTTCTTTCTAAATGTCCATTGGACAGATGAGATGTTTGGCCATAATGCACAGTGCCACGTTTGGAGGAAACCAAACACAACATAGCAGCTGTCAGAGCATGGTGGTCGAGGGGTGATTATTTGACTTATTTTACAGCATCAAGATCTGGGCACCTTGCAGTCACTGTGTTGACCAACAACTCTTCTGTATAACAAAGTATTCTTGAGTCAGACATGAATACATGTGGGCAGCTGAAAGCTTCATCCAAACTGGGTCGTGCAACAGGACAGTAATCCCAAATTAGATGTTACATTCACTATGTTGGTAGTTGTGGTTATGGACAAGTTTCTTGTGGTTGTCCTGATTGCACTGGTTGAGCAGTAAAGCTAGAGATGCATTAAAAGCCTTGCTGAGTTGGATACTGTCAGGTGATGCTAGTTTTTTCCTCCCTGTGTATTTCCTCATCTCGCTCAGTGACGTCATGTCTGTGACATAGTTGATGGAATCTCCTGTTTGACGTTGCCAGGTGATAAGGAAAAAAAAGAGTCACCAGGTCACAGTGGTGACCAGATTGCTGTCTTACAGAATGACGTCATATGTACGTCTAACTCCAGCAGATTTACTATACACACCTGGGACATGGTAATCTGGGGAAACCCTCTCTCTCTCTCTCTATCTGTCACGCATAAGCACACACACACACACACACACACACACACACACACACACACACACACACACACACAGTCACACTCTCCAATCCAATTAGGACAGTAGTTAGTAGCAGCCTGGCCTCTCGGACACACGTTGATCCACTTATTACCAGATGGGTAGGCCAGGCAATCCCCGTGTTTACCAACGGTAAGGTGCTTAAATGGCACTGTGCCATCACATTAGGAGGACGCCTCATACGCACAAAGGATCCCCCTGCTATTTTTGTGGACATACACGCTGCCTACCCAGTGAGTCAACAAAGATGAGGAAGAAGCCAAGAAGCAACTTCCACTCAGTCAGCAGAGTTAGAGGGAGTGAGCTGAAAAGCTTAGCCAGAGTAAGAGACTTTCCCCTACGCACAGGCCTGTCTCCACAAAACTCCTGATTACATGCCAGGAATAGTCACGGACATATAAACACTGGAAATTATTAACAAGAACGAAGAACAATGAACGGATGGAAGACCTTGGGATGCTGCTCTCACCCACCAAACATGCACTCATTTTCCATGTGCTACAAAACTATTGATACCGTTTGTAGGGAGTGAGCGTGTGTGTGTGTGTGTGTGTGTGTATGTATATTTTCTGAGAGGCTCTTCATTAAACAACACACCAGAATGAGGCACACTCCAAACAAGGCCACAAGTCTATTCAGAGCCTCTTACCAAGCACTCGCTGTGTAGTGAGGCTCTGCAGAGTTGTTATATTCTCTTTTATTTGTCAGCGCACACACACACACACACACACACACACACACACACACACACACACACACACACACACACACACACACACACACACACACACACACACACACTTTATAAGCAACTGTCTCAGTATTGTCTGCAGTATTATTAAGTAGAATGGCATTTTAATGCAGTGAACTTTGCTGTGATTTTTTGTGTGGGCTCATATTTATACTTTATGTAAACAAACCAAAAAAGAAAAATCTTCCTTTCAGTGAGAGGAAATGAAAAGGTGACAGAGCGAAAGGGAGTTGTGTCTGTCATGTGTCATGTCAGGCCCTCCCTTATGCTAATGTACTATTCATCTGTGTCATAGAACGATAATGACTCTCAGCGCCGAGAGCCTCCCTGAAGCACTCATACAGAGTGAAGCTCTGCTGTCCACTCCACTGTCAGCCTCTCAGTCTGTGTCTGTCTCTCGGTCTCTTTCTCTGTTTTCATTTGTCTGTTTGTGCCTGTTTCACCACTTTCTAAATCCTACCTGTCTGCCGGTTTGTCTCACCACAACTCTTCTGTCTGTTTCCTTGTTTTTGTTTCAGGGTTTAGTTATGTACCTCGTACTTTCTTTTTTATGCCTTTGTCTCTCTTTTGAAAATGGGCAACAAAATGGGAGAAATTAGTACATTTAAAATTGTTAAGCTAGTGGGGAAAAATCAAATCATACTATATATGAGTGCTATTCTATTTTGGCCCTGCACACATCCTTAAAAATATATGATCTAATCTCAAACAAACCTATGTGACAATTTCAAAGTAAGGCCGTTGTAGGACTGTTTTTCACTTTCTTTAATGGAATTTAATCATCCGCTCATTCATGTTTTGTTGGTTACATTTTTATTTCATTTCTATAACTGGAAGAATTCATTTTAGCATTTTCTTGCAACAACACAACAACTTGATTAAGATTATGAAACAAAACAACTAAATAAATAACTGCACTTATTTAGCAACAGAGTTAAAAAAATAAAATTCAGCCTGTGGTGAAAAATGTATGTCTGTTCATATCCAGTCCTGCACAGCTCCCTGTATTTCCCAGGCAAGCAGCATATGCTAGCCTTTGTCCAGTGTGAGTGGACAGCCAGTTTGACATCGAAAGCAAACGGAGAGACTGAGGTTTCAGCCTGAGGGGATGTGGGGGGATAGCACATAGCCCTGGGGAGGTTTGACTATGTACAATCCGTGTGTGTGCGTGCACGCGTGTGTGTGTGTGTCTGCCTGAGGTGAACTAGGGATGTTGATGATGATGTCTTCCGACGGACTCGCACACAGACACAGACCCTGCCTGTGACTCACAGACGAGACGCACGTATCCCCCGTGGGACGGCCTGAGGAACATGTACACACACACACACACACACACACACACACACACACACACACACACACACACACACACACTCAGAGGTTCATATGCTTGCCAGGTTAGATATCTGCTGGAGCCACTCATAGATCTTGTTCTCGCAGGAGAGAGGGAATCGAGCGAGGGGGGAGTGTGGGATCGTCGGGATGTTTGACTGCAAGTCTTCAGAGACGAAAGCTGCATTTGAAGCTTCTCACTGTGTCTCACTGTGTCATTTTTTTCCCCCTGCAGTGTATTTCTGTGTGAAATTAGATTTGGACTTCTTGGGGGTTTCTTGCTCACCTCTGGCTCACCCTTACATTGGCGTAAATGTGTGTAAGCACAATGTTCTGTTCTGTTACTTCCTATAGTGTGGGCTATGAATGGTCCTTATTGAGCAGCTGTGGGAGTATGAGGGAGTTTTCTGGGTGCTTGGCTGAGTTGTCTCAGGGCACTGACTGCAGAAGTTTAGGACAGCGACTGGAGGGTGAAGGCTTGATAAAGATGGATGATGAGGCTAGATGAGGAGAACTCTGGCTCAAGTCGTAGCTCTGAGCCAGAGACTTTGCCTCATTCTTTCCTTGACTCACTGCACATAATCAGACATTAAAACATGAGTAAAACACTTACTATTGCTTTAATATGGATGAGCACCCTCACATGCATACAGAGACATGCCTGTAAGTACACATTTAAAAAACAAAGACAAAAACACACAGTCTTACACATACACACAGAAGACCCAGAAAAGAGCCGTAGGGTTAATATGAGCTGTGCGTGTGACGCCAACCGTGTGCTCGTTATAATAATGCTTGGAGCTTCCGAGTGACGGATATCACACACAAATACACACAATAGATGATCACTAGGTCATTTTGAGATCAAAGCATTCATCACAAGTGACTGCCCATTTATTAAGGAAAAAGAAAATGACCTCAATATCAATGCAGTTCTGTCAGTCAGCTGTTAGTGTGTTTGCTTCTCTGTAGACTTGAATCTGCTCAAAACTAATGGAGGAACTGATGAATTATGTAGGGTCCCAGTACAGTCGAGAGACAGTTTGAGGTGGTATTATCACAATTATTCGATAGTTGGTCAGGAAGAAGGAGCAGAAATGACTGAAAGTTCTCATTGTGACTGTGAATCCAAAAAAAATTATGGCTAACTCTTCACCCTGTTCAAATGTTTTCAGTAGGTTGCCAGCTATTCATATCTGAATGTGTCTATTGTCTCTCATGGGATACTGTAGGTGAGTTGTGGGAACTGCTGACTGGGGATCTTTCTCAGTTCATTCTGTATCAAAAATGTATGTTTTTTAAATAATAAAAAAGAAAAAAAAGAGCACAGAAAAAGCACAATATTTTGACATTACAAATCAAGTAAAAGACAAAACAATACTGAAAGACTTGAGGAGATTACTGTTCGTGAATGCATGAATGTGTGGCACATTTTGATTTTGTCCTTTTGTCAGAATTTGATAAGTGGACATGCAATAAAAATGCAAAACCACTGTGGCATTGCACTGAATATCTGTTTAAATGTGTGTGCATGCATGTGGTGGAGTGTGTCCTAGTTTGTAGTGTGCACATAACAGTGCATATTGGTGTATGCCACACAATCCTGTGCGAGATAGAGGCACACAGAGGTATGCGTTGCTGGAGCCCTGTTGTTCTTAACTGGTTTACTGTCCTACAAGTTGTGCCTTTGTGGTGTCTCGGGCACTTATCGGATTATTTCCTGTGTGCATTGGTAACGTGAATTCTCATCATTTGCTTAACTGCTCTGAAAAACTTAAGAGCAAATGCAAAGTGAACTACTCTTTAAAAGAGTTTTATTTGTTAAAACTTAAAAGTGAAAAAATAAAGTTGTATTTTTGTGTATGCAAATCTATTTGCTAGTAATTGTTGTTAATTGCGAAAACAGTTGTGTAATGTTTTCTGTGTGTTTGATAGAGCTTTGTAGGTATGAAAGCATGGATTCATCCTGCCTTATGTCAGTGGTTCAGGCTGCTGGTGGTGCCCCCATTGTGTGTGGGAAATTTTCTTGGCATACTTTGAGCCCCTTAGTACCAACTGAACATCACTGAAATGCCACAGTCTACCTGAGTATTATTGCTGACTATGTCCATATCTTTATCACCACAGGGCTTACAGCAGGAAGATAAGTCATGCTCACGTCATCCACCAACTCAAATCAACTCAAACTGGTTTCTTGAACATGACAATGAGTTCACAGTACTCAAAAGGCCTCCACAGTCACCAGATCTCAATCCAATAAAGCACCTTTGGGGTGAGGTGGAACAAGAGATTCACATCATGGATGTGCAACTGACAAATCTGCAGCAACTGTGTGATGCTATTATGTCAACATGAAGCAAAATCTTCAAGGAATGTTTTCAGCACCTTGTTGAATCTGTGCCATGAAGTATTAAAGGCAGTTCTGAAGGCAAAAAGGGGTCCAACCTAATACTAGCAATGAATTGGCAGGTGAGTGTAAATAAACATGTCTACATCTTGGTACAAATAGCAATACGTAACTGAACGAGTTAGCCACATAACACA
>JAMQGT020004755.1:0-16343 GCA_024447675.2 Pterophyllum scalare | reverse complement strand
CTCTGTAATGTATACATTAAAAAGGTCATTTTTAAAAGTGCTGGTCCGTATCCTCAGCACTGTTGGGGTCATTACTTAAAAAAGTAATATAAATACTAATACTTTTTTTTATTTTTCAAAGTAGTGCATTACATTATTTTTTTAAACTGGTTTATGCTCACCGTTGTTGCCCTTGTGCGCCTAATGTGACGTCACAACTGTTGGTGTGTGCACACTTTGGTGTTGAGCAGCACCTCTCGATTTTTGTAACCTGGGGCATGCGGTGCGGCTGGACCGAAGACACGACCGAACGATCGAGCCTGTGTTTACCTCCATTTCAGTGATGTGTCAGCAGGGGAGCGCAAAGATTCTCAGATTATACAGAGAGAGATGCTGCAGCAGGTTAAAGATTTTTTAAAAACTCAACTTTTTCTTTGCTTCCTGTTTCAATGGCTTTTGTACCAGCACCGATGCAGAGGTTTTTTCTAAGTGATGACACCTATCAAGAGAAGCGCCAGTATGGGCTGACCATGAACCAGGCAGTCACACACTGACACAAATCTCTATCTTAATAAGGACACACACAAGGTCTTTCTTTTTGTTTGTTTCTTGCCCGTGTTAGTTTTAAGCTGCTGGCTTTGTGTTGGCCTGCTGTCTATGCAGATGCTTGCACAGATTGGACAGTGGATCGTCATTTCCAAGACACAATGTGCACTTTACCACCACATTCTTGGCCTTTTGTGCATAAATAAATAAAAGTAATATCCATATGTACACTCCTCAGAAACTGTAGATCACTCGATTTTGTTTGTGTGGGTTCTCAGTCATCCAGGTCGTGAGTCTTGAGAGCTTGAAAAGAAGTGAACTGGACTTCTTTAGGTTTTTGAAGATGTTTCATCTCTCATCCAAGAGAATTCTACAGCTCTACATCAACTGAAGAGAGACCCAGGTAGTAAACCTCTTATGAGGGCTGTCCCTTTTGGGTCATTAACCCACTATTATTCATGTGAGTGCAGTGCAGTGAGGAGTGCTATACAGGAGAAACCAAACAGTCACTCAACAAGTCAAGACTCAGCTGTAGACCTGCATTTAAAGAAGAAAGGAAACTCACATTTAGGACCAAGAAGGCAGATGGGTGGAAAGAGGAGTAAAGGATGCCATCTCCATCCACCGTGAAGGCTATTGTTGAATATGACACGACTTATGACACCGGCTATCAGCCACCTACAATGCAGTCCTGAGATCACCTCCCAGGCATTTCAACCCCCACTCACACCTTGCCTCAGGTGACCTCAGTGGCTCACATGATAGTGGGGTGGGGTAATGTGTCACAGAGGTTTCACCTGCCGGTCTGGTGATGGTAATGACCCATGTCTTTTTTCACACCTTGGGTCATGTGATGACTCAAATGATCAATAACAACCCTCAGGACCACCTCCAAAGGAGACGGCCCCCATTAAGAGTTTATTAGAACAGAAGAAGCCTCTCAGATGAGAGGCAAAAGGTTTTTATAAAACCTATGGTAGTGAAACTGAAAAGTGCGATGCAAAACAGAAACGAAGAACATTCACATTCAAAATAAAAGTTCTGCCTTTTGAACTATGCTTGCTGCAGCGGTAAGGTCTCATTTTCTGAACTTTCATTGTCAGTCTGTGAGTGCTTGGCTCGTGTTTGCGGACAAGTCTGTTTCTTCCATGCAAAATACCGGCAACCATGGCAATCTGCTAGTGATGAAAGCAATCGCAAGATTTTTGGTGCAGCACCTGTCAGCAACCACCTGCCAACCGGTCACGGAATACACAATTTTCCCTAGTGACCAGTGGTTGCCAGATGATTGTCGACTGATCTCTAGGCCTGCGGATCTGAAACTTTAGACTGTACAGGTGTACCACATAAACTGGACATTGGCTATATATGCATTTTTATTTATTTATTTATAGCAACCATGACATCAGATCAGCTCACACCTTTTAAAAGTTCCTCATAACAGTGCAGAGGTGCAAAACATCCTGAACTCACTGAATTTTACTGAATTACATTCTAATAAGGCTTGTTATTATTTTTATTTGTGGGTTTTTGTGTGATGAATTTTGCATTTTCTTTCTTACTCTGTTGTTCACCGACCAAAATTAGCCTCAAGTAAATCTTTGACAGATGTTATGTGTTACAAAGTTTTAATAAAGTTACAGTGAAAGAAAACAACCTTTTTTTTTCTCTCTCATTTCAACCACTAACAGCAGCTCAGTCAAATGAGTAGCAAGAGAACAGTTTCCTGTGTGTAGTGGAGTGAGTCACACTGGAAACCAGAAACATATTGGAATAGTTTTTCAAATTCAGAATTTTCAAAGCATTTCATCACATTTGTGCACAATAAAAAAAAAAAACTCATTATGTTTTAAAACACTACAACACACAGACAGTTAATGTCCCTGATTAGGACTGAGCTGTGTTGGAGCTGTTGTAAAATAATCTGAACACTGTGACTACAATTCATCTGTCATCACCTGCATCAGTGGGAATGATGGTTAATCAATGCAGAACATTTCTACTGCATAGACAGGGAGATGATTTAATAAATACATGTGCTGTGATTTCATATAGGTTCCAGTATCTCATCTTATTGTATCTGTTTTGTTTGTGTGTTTGTTTGTTTTTTTCTCCCAGGTTCTGCTCTCTGGTCTCATCGGAGTGGTGTCATGGAAGAGGCCGCTCTCTCTTGTGGTGAGTGTCCTCTGAACGCCCACACTGAGCCGCCAACCTGACAACTCTGAACAAAGAAACTGTACCTCAGAGGGAGCCTTTTATTGTGATAATGGTTACATGATGTCCTCCCCTGTTAGGGTCACCACATGTAGACAAGTAAACACATCACAATCTTGACAGAGAATAAGGCATTTCTGTAAGCGAATCTGACCCCTTTTGAATTCACAGGAAGTAGTGCCGAGCGACAAATTTGTATCGTTGTAGTGTTTAGGTTTTTTATTTGTTGGTTCTGCTTTGCATAAGTGAGCCTTTAAGTTGGTTTACAGTGGCTGATTATTCTGTCAGAAGTATAATCTACATGATACAAAAACAATTGAATACAATCATTAAAAAACAAAACAAATAAAATTCTTTCAGTTTGATGTAACAACACTTAGTTGGCAATGTGGAGGATCTCTGAGCGCCACATGCTGTAAAACTCCAAGGACCTCCAGACAGCAGGCACAGCTCCTCTGCTGGTCACAAGTTATTTTGGAGCATCCCAGAGTTGCTTTTCTTCATCTTCCATCTTACTTTCCTTGAATGCAGTGACTCTCAGCTGCTAACAGTGTTAGTGAAACACAGAATTCAGTTTTCTGCCCTGTTGAAGAGAATTAATTGGAAATTGAGTTGTTGCCTCTTTTTAAATGTTTGCTTTCAGGGACATAAAACCATGAGTAAATATAGTTTAGTTAATACAGCTCCCATGTCAGTATGGCCAATAGCCAAAGTGGGTGTTTTGTCTAATTACTGGTATAGCAACATTCCAAACATTCATAGCATACATGTGAAGTCCTTAATTTTGAAAGGGAAAAAGACCATTATTTAATTATATATTAAGTTGATCAAACTTGTTGTAAACAATTAATGATTAATGGAATCATAAATCATTGTTAATGGAACAGCTACATAGGAATACAGCAATAATCAGTCCTGTATTCCAGTGACACAAATGCTAGTTTATCTTGTTAAAATTGTGTCTGATCATATTTGCACACCTGAAAATTATGTTGCTAATTAAAAAAGCAATACATCTGTAAGTTCAATGTCCGGAGCACCATCCTCCGTGGTTCAGGTAATCTGAAAATGACAAAAATGGTGTTTTTTTCTCAGAAATTAAGGCAGTTCCATGCTGGAAATGACCAAACAAATAAGAATTCATACAACTTCATGTTACCCTTTACAGAACAGCACTCTGACTTAAACCAGAATAGAAAGACAGGTGGGAGGCCCTGGTGCACAGCTGAGCCAAAGGACAAAGTACATCAGAGAGTGTGTGTGTGTGTGTGTGTGTGTGTGCTCGCGCGCGCGTGTGTGTGTGTGTGTGTTTCTCAAACACACACACATCACAGTTCCTAAATGGTACCTGCAAAACACTAGTCTCAGTGTGGGATGCTGGCCTTCTGGGCAGAACTGTGCATGAAAAAAAGCCAGTGAAATGCTGGCCACTGAAAGGAAAAGATTGAGATGGTTAAAGGAACACAAAGAGTGAAGGACTGATGGATATAGGTTTCAGTTGTTTGGGCCAGTAAGAAGACCTTTTCTGAGAAATGTCTTGGTTTGGGAGTTGTTGATGGTGGTGAAGTAACAGATTTGTACAGGAGAAATGTGATCTTGAACAAGAAAGACTATCCAAGATGGAATGCCCTGCCATACCCTCTACACACTGTTTACACTGGAGCCCTTTTAATCCAATAACCGGTCCCAAAGCAAAACTGGAACGTATGCAAGAACTAGAGAGGAAGCACTCAACTGGTACTCTGTCTGTGACGCAGTTGCAAGCAACAAATTTCAACCACATTGAGATGTTTGAGATTTGTCAGCTAATAAAACTTCCTCACATATTTAGTATTATCACTCAAGGTGAGAAAAAGAGACTTAACACTGTCATCTCAGCTTATTAGTACATTGTGACAGAGTCAGTGACTCCACACCTTCTTGTTGGTAGCACTTTGCAGCTTTGTAGCCTTAGAAACTGGAACTGTCAGAGAACACAGTTTCAATTTTGGTGCATGTTCATGTTGTCTGTTTGAAAATCCCTGGATCCCTGCTCCAGTGTTGTGTGTTTTCACAGTCGTTGACCTGAAAACACCTTGACCAAAGTCAGAAGTCTTTTTTCGCTTTTTTTGTCCAAGCCTGAGCAGAAAAAATGCTGTACTGTGTGACTCAGTCCAAACATTTGTGATTTCTGAACTCAGACCGCGAGATGACAGTTGCATGTATTTATCGCAGTGTCGCAAGTTTCACACTTAAGAAAAAGAGAAATGTAAAACCCATTATATTTATAATGTATGAATGTTTTTGAAAAGGTAGGAAATATTACATTTCTGCAGGAACAAAAATCAATGCCACCCTTTTCTTGTCTCTGTTTGCTTCTCTAACAAAGACAAGAAAGAAGGAAATAATGAAATGTGGAATCCTTTCAAATGCTCAAATCAAATCTAAATAATAGCCTGACTCATCATTCAGCCAATGTATGATTCATCATCACCAAGAGTATTTTTCCAGTCACTCCAAACACTTCTGAAGGTGTCACTTCTGTTTCTGCATTGCAGACACCAAGAAGCTCCTCTTAGCTAAGAAAAAAATAAATTTTTCTAAAGCGTTTTTAGAATTGTAAGTGATTTGATGAAGAGATTTTACTCTTAGATTTTGTGAGTAAGATTTTTAAATGTTGTATCTTTAAAAACATGCACAGTATTGATTTACATCTGAATGTTAAGTTTCAGGAAGCCTTTTGCCAGCTTTTACAGAGTCTAGAAACCACTAGATGACTGTCATGTTCCCTTTACCTGTATGTGTGATACAGTGCCCCCCCCCCAAAAAAAGACATGTAAGTGCATTACAGTTTATTTGTGACTCAAGACTTTCTGTCCTTTAAAGTGGAGATCAGGATTGGGGGAGAACTCATACTAGAAGCCCCTGTCCAATTCTATTTCATGCTCCCTTAATGCCATAAATAATCTCATCTCATTTCTGTAGCTTTACCCAGATCACCTGCACCCCTCCCCCTGCTCACTGCATACGACTTGTCTCTCTCTCTTTAGTTTTATCACCTTCTTCCCTGCTGCTTATATCTGCATCCTGGCTTCACATTTCCCTCCCCTCCATCTTCCATCACTGAGATGTTCATAGAAATCAGTCACACTTTGTGGACTGTAAAAGAGTTAAGTCTTCTTACGTCTGTTTTCTTAAAAAGCGTGGCCAATTTACTAGAATAATCTGTGCATGCTAGTGTACAGGGGTGTTGGTTCATGGTCCCTGCTTTCTGTCTTGAGGGAGGTGATCCGTCCGTAATTCCTTGCTTTTACTGTAGCATCCTATGTTCAGTTCTGATAGGCGAGCTTTTCCCTTTCTGGCCTGGACCCAGTGATGACTGGCAGGTGACTAATACACCGGCTGGACAAACTCAGGCCTGGCAACAATGCACCATCCCATCTGCCAACTGTGGGTGGCCATGGTCTGCATCGTGATTTGTAATGGCTGGACTTTCTCCAGACTGTTTAGGCATATCTGTTAAATACTTGGGTTTCTCAGCTGACTTCTGCCAGATTGGTCTCTTAACACAAGGTCCATGGAATATCAAATGATCTGGGAAGTTTGAGATTTTGCTCTGTGAAACAATTCTTTGATTTCTCAAATATTCAGCCGAGAGAGGATTAATCTGCAGCTTTTTTTGTTATCAAAGTATTCTTCTATTAAGTCTTGAACAGTTGATTGGACAAACGAAGAACATTAGAAATATTAAATATTTTAAACACACCATTTTTACATTAGGTTGTACATGCTTAGCGGTAATCTGTCCAGTAGAAAGAGAACCAGCTTGAAGCCATTTGGTTTTTGCCACATTTACATTAGTACCTACTCAGTGCGGGTCGACTAGACTCGGCATGACTTGCCACAACTTTGCTTTGTTTCCATTACAATTGAGGACAACCTCAGTGTGGGTGGAGTCAATATAGCAATGCGGGCACTAGTCGCATGACTTAATTTGTATGCGACTCAAAGTGTTATCTTTTGTGTACACTGCTGTGTTTTGAGATGGTACCCATGAGCGTCAATTAGCTCAAAGACCTCATGATAAACTTTATCATTTCTTGTCTCATCTCCCACCAAGCACAGAAATATCTGCACCTCCTCATTTGACCACAGTGTTGGGTTTCTTGCCTCCGGTTTCTTGCTGACGGGTTTTAAAAAGGGCGTGGTTGATTCTGTTCTTTGAAGTCACATTTTCAGATCACCTTGGATCGCTTGGAACCCCAGCTGAGTGGGTACTAAAAAAGTACCAAGTACCAGGTAGTAATGGAAATGGCTACAAACCGTGCTGAGTCGAGTTGAGTCGCACTGAGTAGGTAATAATGGAAATGCAGCATTTGCACTGACCCTACCATTGTTAACCCTAACACCTGTTTGGCCAGACAGACACTAGATAAAACCTTCTTGTGACTGCATGGAGCTAATTGCTTCAGTGTTAGTCGACTCCACTTTAAGCTAATGTTAGTTGTTGGCGCAGTAGTAAAAGAGAAAAAAGGTACCAAGTCAAGCATGAGCTGAGTACAAATGCAAAATTCTTTTGATTTTTAAAAAACTTAATTCCAATTGGTTTTTCTTGGCTATAGTAACTGTTAGAGGTTACATCTCCACTTATTTTCGTGGCAGGAACCAGGGACTATCGTAGAACTAATACGATATCTTCTAGTTCTTACTACCCCGTATGTTTTCAAATAGTGAGAAATGAAGTGACAGTGAAATGACGGCTATATTGAGCCTATAATATAATATAATATAATATAATACGTGAGAGGAAATGTAGAAGTATATTTGATAGCACTTACCTTCAACTTGCTACTAGGTATCCACCAGCAAAGTGTAGAGAGATAATGAAGAGGCTGAAACAAGATAACAAGAAATTTAAGGACCATAGTAAGTGGTGGCATTGCATTACCAAATATGGGCTGTGTATTACTTCACTTAGGGGCACAATTGCAAACAGAATAAAGACTAAAAATTGCCACACCCTTTTTTACACACATCTGTTCAACCAGTCATTAACACAAATATCTGATTAGCCAATCACATGGCAGCAAATCCATTTAGGCATGGGGTCATGGTCAAGATGACCTGCTGAAGTTCAAACTGAGCATCAGAATGAGGAGAAGTGATCTAAGTGACTTTGAACATGGCATCATTGTTGGGGCCAGACGGGCAGGTCTGAGTATTTTCTTCACAAGCATCTCTAGGGTTCAACTGTTCCAAAAAAGAGAAAATATCCAGTGATGCCAGAAGTCACAGAAAAATGGCCATGCTGCTTCAAGCTGATAGGAAGGCAACAGTAACTCAAATAACCACTTGTTACAACCAAGATATGCAGAAGAACATCTCTGAACGCACAACATGTTGAACCTTGAAGCACATGGGCTATGGTAGCAGAAGACCACACCGGGTCCCACTCCTGTCAGTGGAAAAACAGGAAACTGACACTACAGTTTACATGGAGCCACCAAAATTGGACTGTAAAAGATTGGAAAAAACGGTGCCTGGTCTGAGTTTCAAATTATGCTGCGATATTCAGACAGTAGGGTCAGAATTTGGAGTAAACAACATTAAGCATGTACCCTCCACCCTGCCTTGTATCAACAGTTCAAGCTGGTGGTGGTGGTGTAATGGTGTGGGGGGATGTTTTCTTGGCACACTTTAGGTCCCTTAATATCAGTTGGGCATCATTTAAATGCCACGGCCTACCTGTTGCTGACCATGTCTATCTTTATGACTGCAGTATAGCAATCTTCTAATGGCTGCTTCCAACAGGATAGCACACCATGTCACAAAGCTCAAATCATCTCAAACTGGCTTCTTTAAAATGGCAGTGAGTTCACTGTACTCAAATTACCTCCACAGTCATGAGATCTCAGTCCAATCGAGCACCTTTGAGATTTGGTGGAATGGGAGATTCACATCATGGATGTGTAGCTGTCAAATTTACAGCCACTGTGTGATGCTATCATGTCAATATGGACCAAAATCTCTGAGGAATGTTTCCAGCACCTTGTTGAATCTATTCTATGAATAATTGAGGCAGTTCTGAAGGGAAAAGGGGGTTCAAAGTACTACAAAGTGTACCTAATGAAGTGGTCAGTGTGTATGTAGTTCATAGAGGACCTCCACAGAATGTGTTTGTCTGAAAATGCTTTATAGAAATCAGTTCATAGGGTGTTAGAACCTGAGAGCTGGGGAGGACTTATTTAAGTCAAGTCCAAATGATAGTAAATAAGTGGTTAATACATGAAAAATGATTTTAAAAAATCAACATTGGTTGATCACACAAGAGTGAGTCTAATCTAATCTGTAATGATTTACTGAACAGACAGGTATAAGAGTGGCATCAAGTAAATACAGGATTTCTACTTTCCATTCTGTTATTTTTTGGTGAAATTTTCGTGAACAAAAACCATAGTTGCAGATTTAAAAAATATCTTTGTGAGATGAAAGAGACAGAGAGAAGCTTGTGTGTTATCTTCAGCTCTGACACATTGCAGTAAAGTCAGTGCATGACGCTGTGCAATGCTTGGATGGTTGGAGATGGGACGTTTGTATGTCAGAATGGAAAAACAGGTGCACTATTGTGAGGACGGGAGATGTGTTGAATGAAAAATTCTGTCTAGCCTTTAGCATCTCATGTAAATGCCACAAAAAAAATTGTTACAATATTGCACTCAGTGGAATTAGAAAAATATGTTTGAAGGAAATCCCCTTTATTCCACTTTATCTAAAACAAGCGATGAACATTTTCAAGCCACTTTTTTACTCACTCTAGTTTATTGCATTAAAGCTATGGCAGATTTATTCCACATCACTCAGAGCAAGGAGACAGACAAGACTACCTGCAGTCTTCCGCTGTTTGTGACTGTGATGGATTATGTGTTTAGAGAGAGAGGCAGAAAGACAGAATGAGTTAGAGGGCAGTAAGCCCTTGTTTGCCCTGTCAGAAAACAACACTGATAGTCTGGCACAGAGTATTTGTCTCAAAAGCTCTGAACTTTTACAGCTATTGTTGCTCTGTTGGTGTTACAGGTTTGTTTATAGTGTAAGTGTATACAGTACCCACAGCACGTGCATTTTTAATGCGTAATTACTTTTTAATCAGTCAGCTTCCTGCCCAGTAAGCACATCATCATATTTAATCACACTGCTTTTTTACATAATTATCTGTTTTTAATAAAGCAAAAAGGTTGATGATCAAGTTACTTTAGGCCTCGCTTACACAGACATAGATAATGGTCAATGACTCCCTGGCAAGCTCTGGTTTCTAGGGAAAAATGTGTATTCTCCAACTGGTTGGTGAGTGGTTGCTGACTATTGCTAGGTCTTAAAGAGGGTGCTGAACCAAAAACCTCCTTGTGATTGCTTTGGTTGCAGATAGCTGCAGTCGACTGTGGTTCACTTGGAAGACTCTGGGAACAGAGAACACTCAACTTCAAATTAAAAGCTGTGCCCTACCGCTGCAACCTGTTTCAAAAGCTGCAACTTTTACTTTGAAGGCAAATGCTCTCCATTTCCAGTTTGTGTCATATAGGTCCACCACCACTCAGCAAGCAGCTGGCCCGTAATTTGCAGAGAAGTCGCTGTCTTCCATGCAAACTACAAGCAATATACTGTAATGCACAAAATAGGTGTATTACAAAGAAGCTACTTTTGGTAAGCAGCTCCACATGTTTGATTTGGAAAATGTTATGTTAAATAACCTTCCTGACACAACCCCAAAGGGGATTTGTATAGTGGCCCTGAGAGGTCAAACACACTGCAGCTTAAGAAAACACCAGCAAATAGAAGAGTGCTGAAAAAACACACAAAACACAAAGGAACTTGAATAAAACTCAATGGAAGTAGAAAAAAGTTTTGCAGTGTTTTGTCTATTTCAATTGTGTTTTAGTCAACTTGCGTTGTGTTTTGCAGTGCATTTGACCTTTCAGGGTCACCGTAATCTCTGGCTGGAATTAAACCAGCAACTTTTTGCTTGCCCAGTAAATGTGTAAACCACTACACAGATTTTAGTTCAGTTTGTCTGGTTCATTCAGAAAAATAAAGCAGCATTTACGCTGTGGTGGCTTCTCTGGACTGAACTGTAGCATGAAAGAGTTTAAATAATGGAGAGACACAGCAGTCTAGAGGCGGAACGGTCACTGCACTTGTGAGGTGTCAGGGGGTAACACAGTCTTACATGTGCAGCTACTTTATGTTCATGTTTCCATAAGAATTGAAGGGCAAGCTGTCCTCTAGTGAGAGCACACTGGCTTGGAGCAGGGATGTACCGCGGTCTGAGTGCTTCACCGTGTCACTGACTTTACTGCAACTATCTGACTATTGACCTTTTTCTAAAGTGGACAGAGTTTTTGGTCAAAACAAAAGAAATATATCCATATTTATGAAACCTAGAGAAATGAGCGATTAAAAATGCTATTCCTTTGTTATTTTTCAACTGTAAAATGATTTATATGAATTTGTTTTAAACTGATTTTTTTTTTTTTTTTGAAGCCACGTTAGCAGTTTGTTAAGCCTTCCCTTTGGCCCCAACTTTAATATATCAGCAACTTTTGTTTGGTTTGCCATAAAATTTGGCATAGACATCCATGATGCCTAGAGGATGGAATGTACTGACTCTGATGACTTATCCTTTTGTGCCTTGTCACTGTGACCATGTTAGCATGCTGATGCTAGTGTTTTGCTTAAAGCCCTACTCTGACAAAAAAAAGTCTTGCAAAGCTTCAAGCTGTGTTTTAAAGGCAGAGTTAATAAGCAATTGTGCTGTAAATAAATAAATAACTGTAGACCGAGTTCACACATGCCTCATATACTCTTTAATAATGTGGCTAAATGTCACATCTTTATTATGCTTAATCAAAGGAGAACAGTGCTCATACCAATTTCTTATTTTCTGTATTTTCTAATCAGCTTACTCTAATTTTGCAATATTACACACTATGTAAATGTATTAGTTGGTTGCATTAGACAAACCCACCACCTGGTTAGAGATTTGGGATAAATTCTAGTGGGTTTTCATTGTGAATTGAATTACTGTCAGACCTGTGCATGGCTGCCTTCTGCCATAATACATTAATCACCCTAGTCACAAAGGTTTATCCTAACACCACTGAGTGTCTGACCTATACTGTATGCCCAGAGAATATTAAAGCAGCATTACTTCTGGGAAAATCTTTTTTTCACTGCTGGCCTCATTTTTTCCCCATTGTTTTTAATGGAAGCGAGACGCTGTTGTACATTCCCAAGAGTGTTTAACACTAAGCAGTTTTTCAGCTCTCCGAACACTGTTGGACTCCTTGAGAATACTTCAGTTATCACAAAGGATAGCCTCGACGAGCACCTATGGAACTGGGAACTGCTATTGTGGCTAAACAGAGTTGTCCGAGAGGGCAAACGTTTCATCTGCACAAAGATAGTCACGTCAGCTCGTGGCGTGGTTTGACTCTCTGATGCATCCATTAACCTTTACACTGATAGTCTGAAGCTATAGCTGTTTTTTTTTTCTAGCCTCATCCAAGGGAAGCGAAAATCCCTCTGCTGCCTGCTTTTACAGACCTGTGACACTAAAAACAAGCATTCACATTTGAGCTTTAAAGATTACACCCTGCCATTATATCCTTTCACCACGTTTTTTTTGCACCATTTAGCAATATTTCTGCATCTCCTAACAGGCTCCTACTGTATCATGAACATGCTACCGGGCAGAAAGGAGAGTTCTACAACATGAATTGTGTTCTGTCTTTTTTTAGCTTTTAGGGAAAGAAAAAAGTAAACACATTATTTTGTATTTTCCTAGTAAACCTTTTAATGACAGTGTGAGGTGGACTTGCTGAGGACTTTCTACAGAGGCAAATGGCAGTAAGTTCCCTTAAACCATACACAGACATGCAAACCTGTAAGTCTGGTGATATTCTTAGAGAAACAAAGTCTGAAAAGGGGGTAAGGTTTGAATCACAAATAACTGCTAAGCTGCAGCATTTTCTAGAATTTAGTTCACACACAAACATTGCCGCAGCTTTTGTTAAAAGCTTGTAACCACTCGCGTTCTTCAAATAAACCCAAAGGCAAACAATTATGCACACAGGCTAAGGGTTTTGATTCAAGTGTGAGGCTTCTGAAAATAATGTCTGAATATTTCTGTGAAACAAAGGAAAAAAAAAAAAAAAGAAGCAAGGTACCTGGGGTATAGCTGATTAAGTGATCCCCAGCAACCAACAAAATAATTATAACAGTTTATTTATAACAATACTCAGAGTTGCATGTTTTACATTCAAAACATGAGGGCAGTTAAGATTATGTGGTAGCAAATTCAGTCTGGAAAGCAGAATTTTGCTACTGTTTGCAGGTTGTTTTCCTCAAAACAGTGTGAAACATTCTGGGTTTAAAGTACGTTTTCTTGTTTGGTGGGTATGTAACGATTGTTAACCAATCAGCGGCAATATATACAGTATATAAACCAAACCATCAACAAGCAGTGCACACAGTGAATGAGCTATCATATGTGCAACACCACCATTTACATTTAAATAAACATTTCCCTATTTGTCAGGGCTGAATAAAACTAAAAGTTAGCCGTGCGTGATCCGATGTCCCTGGTGGTTGAACTTTACTACAGTTTAATTTGATAAATGTACAGTGCCATGAAAAAGTATTTGACCCCTTCCTGATTTCTTAGGTTTTTTTGCATTTTTGTCACAGTTAAATGTTTAAGATCATCAAAGTTTAATGTTAGGTTTGATTTAAATTTACTCGACTATCTGTCCCTGTGTGAAAAAGTAATTGCCTCCTCTTATCAAATCATGAATTAAGTGATTAACCAAATTTCTTTGGAATGCTGAGTTCAGTTTCACTAGCCACATCCATGCCTTATTACTGCCAGACCTGTTGAATCAGAGAAATCACTTAAAAAGAACCTGTCTGACAAAGTGAAGTAGATCTCAGAAAGCAACACATGCCATGGCCTAAAGAAACAGCTAAGAAAGTCACTGACATCTATCAGTCTGAAAAAGGGTTATAAAGCCATTTCTATGGGTTTGGAACTCTAGTGAACCACAGTGGCCCTTTTTCCACCGACCTGACGCCGGTGCCAGTGTTTGAACCGTTCAGCAGTTTTTCTACCACGTATGCACTCTGTGCTCGGCCAAAAAAATGGGTTCAACTCCAGCAACGTAAGCTAGCTGGTCTGGATGTGGCTGAATTAAAGCTATTCTGTAAAGAAGATTGGGCCAAAGTTCCTCCACAGAACTGTGAAAGACTGCAATCAAGCATCAGCTAGATTTCACAACCAGTTATTAGGTTTAGGGGCAATTGTTTTTTCCACATAGGGTCAGGTAGATTTGAATAACTTTTTTCCCTAATTAAATTAAATCATCAGTTAAAAACTGCATTTTTGTATTTACTTGGGTTATCGATCGTCTAATATAAAAATATATTTGATCTGAAACATTTAAGTGTGACAAATATGCAAACAACTAGTAAATCAAGAAGGGGGCCAATACTTTTTCACAGCACTGAAAGGGTGTACCTCATTTGTTGACATGCTGATGGCCAAAGACTTCCTGAGGATAAATCTAGGAGTCCAAGGGAAACTTTTCAGCACTCCACATTGTTGTTTTCTAGGAACACACACACACACAGACCTCATAGCTACCACACTGTCATGAGGGCACCAGGCTCTCTTACATGAACACACATCTTTAAATATCTAGCTAACGATGCACACAAATCACTAAGAGAACATACACATCATAAATGTAGACTTTCCATTACGATCACATAACTACAGCAGGGCCAGCAGGACGTTGGTGAAAGGTTTTATGAGATGCTCTCTGTGACAGCCTGTGACCCTGACAGCCCATAAATATTACTGCCTGTAGCAGATGAAAGAGGGATGGAAAGTGAGAGGGAGAAAGAGGTGGCACAGTGACTGATTGGAATGGGGAAACGGACATCAGTGGAATGAAGATTTATAATAATAACCACAACAACATAACAGAATCAAAACTGCATAGTTTGTGAGTGCAGTTTCTTATCATCCATTTAATTAAATGATTAAAATGTTGTGCACAGGCTAAAATGGGGGTTTGTCCACTCAGTTTTGCCTTCCAGTTGTCAAGCTTTTTTTCCCCCCGCACAGACCATAATGGACAAATTAATCCTCTCATTAGGAGTGAAATTAGCCCATTAGCAGCCTCTGTTCCTGCTCTGTTGCAAGCAGGGATTGGTTTAGATGTCTGGGTTTTTTTTTTTTTTTGAGTCTCTATAAGCTATAAGCAGTCAAACTTAAAGTTCACAGATATGAACTAGATTCAGAGGTGCATGATGCCAGGCAGCAATTTAAAAATCAGTCCTGCTGTAAGACTGGCTTTAATTAAATATTAATTCATGAATAGGTAATAAGAAACAAAAGCACAATAATGAGAAACTGTAACAGTGTGTCTTTATTAAAAATACTTCCAAAAGGCTCTGCTCGATATATGGCTTTGCCAGTCTATGAAAATGAGTTTTTCCACTTTTGCCCACATGTAGATAAAGCATATCATATCATATCATATCATATCATATCATATCATATCATATATCATTAAAATGACCATTCTTTGCACGTGAATCTCAAAAGTACAAAAATTTCCTACAACTGAAAATCAGCAAATACCAGCTCAACTGAAACAATTAAGACCTCAGGCATCCATGCAAAAAAAACCATTCTCAGATATCGGCACCATCTGATGTGGCTATAATCAGTCTCAACCAGCAAGCGCGCACACACTTGCACACACACACACACACACACACTCTACTTCAGCTGACTGTTTTATGCCAAACAGGCAAACAAACAAGTTATTGTTTTCATACAAAGCTCATAATCTTCAGCTTTATTAATGCCATTATGTGTTTACTCATTATCTGTCCAAACAAGCTTTATATGTTCAGAGCTGAGTGAGCCTTGTTTTGCAGAGAGAGCGAGTTTGATCCAAAGCAGCAGTGATGAAGCCAGTTAAACACTTCTTTGATGTATTTTCGGCTGCCTGCATTTATGAGCCACTCCAGATTTTATTTATCCACATAAACTTTAGTTTTTAGCTTTTGGGGAATTTCATAAAGACACTGTGATCTCAAAACTTGCCACTGCGCTTGCTCGGGTCCCCACCAATACAACTTGTCTAAGGTTTAAAGCAGCAATAAGAACAGCTGTAGGAATATCATACAGAGATTTCTTGATTTATAGGTTAAGATAAAGATTCAGTTAGCTGTCACATCTTGTTACATCTGCACTATACAGATTTTACCGTTGGTAACATATCAAATAGTGAGTCCGAAACAAGCACATTCGATAGGCTGTGAATCACTTTTTATTGATTTAATTAATTTAATTTCAACCTCTAACATCCATCCATCCATCCAAGTTTCATGAAAACAGTAATCTAAGCAGAGAAGGCCAAACCTCTCAAAAGGGGATTCAGAGTTGAGTTGCTACACATTTATAATAAAAAGCACTTTCAATTAGACCGGTGGTGTTACTGAATGTTAATGAGATCTAAACTGAAAAATCGTGTCAGAAGAGCGCGTGGGTGAAGCAATAC
>JAMQGT020004754.1:0-16448 GCA_024447675.2 Pterophyllum scalare | reverse complement strand
TGTTATGTATAACACTAACTAGTACCGTATTGCTATCAAAATACTTTAAGGTGTTTTAAAAACTTTTTGAGTATTTTAGGATGTGGTGGATAAGAAATTTGATTCCTTTCTTAGTTGTGTAATTTTGTCCTTTATACCTCCTAATATAATGTAATTGTTGTTTTGACTGTGTTGCTATAGAGAATACGCAGATGGGAATGAAAAAGACAATGGTTATGTTATGTCACTCTACTGGTTAGAATTCTGGTATTACTAAAGTGATACATTGTTATATTATTATGATTGTACAGCACATTATAGGAAAGTGTCTTTGTTACAAACTGGGGCCAAGTAGTTTTAAAGGTGTGGGTATTTACTGGGCCGGAAGGGTCGACTGGTGTGATAACAACACTGTCAAGTTGCATTATGGGCAACGTAGGATCAAGCTTGTGAAGAGCTTAATTCACAGTATAGAGGTAATTTCAGCCTCTGCTGCTTCAATATTACTAAGAGCTCAGAACTGTGTAAAAGTATATCACTAAATCCGTGGAATGTCCCTTTTCATTTGTTCTCTTTCCAAATTTGTACAGTAAATGCAAGTCGAATTACAATACAGGTTTAAAAGGAAGGCGTATTTCCTTGACTTTAATCTGCAACACTTCTGGCACTTACTAAGATTATTTTCTCATTATTTTCAATTAATCACTGTATTACATGATATGTGTTGATTGTGCTGAAATATGTGTTGAAACTGATGGTTTCGCTACAGTGGCCATTTTAATTTTAAATGAAAACAGAACAAAAGCAGCAGCTGGCTTTAGATGTTTGGTCAAATGAATAATTGTGAGCAGCACATGTAGAAGTGCTAATATAAAGTTCGAGTACCCTAACCCTATGTGACTGTCTGTCAGGAGGTTGCCATGAATTGGGAGAACACACATCAATAAATGATTGACATCTCTTATGAAAAAGTCTTTCTAATCCTAAGCATAGGTTTAGGGTTAGGGTTACATCTAATTATCTATGATGACTTAGATCCAGCAGGGTTAAATGAAGAAACAACCATGGTTGTGCAATTAATATAATTTTGATTCCAATTCCACAGAGTATTAAAACAAAATAACTGCGATATAATAGATATTGTGCTTCGTAAAAGCCCAAATTCACTCCCCACCAGGCTGTGCCACGTTTGCACGAATTCACACTTATTTAGTTTATTCAGTTAAACCATAATTAAAGTTCATAAACATTTAGTTAAAAATACAAGTTTTATTTCTTTGTATAAATTTGAATAAATCCAGATTTTGTAAAGTCTGTGAGTTATCATGTTAAGTGATTGTGAGCACAGTGATTACAGAAACAGGCATCACAACACTGGATCGCCAGGTCTGACTGATAATTAATGAGCCAATGAGCATTCCCTGCTTTATCCTCCTTTTTTTAATCTAATGGGGCCGTAATTTACCAAATGAACATCACATCATAAACTCATCAGGAAAGTGCTTAATGAGGTCACAGATCAGGAGGGCTGAAGACGGTTTTCCCATAGACTTCTACACAACAGGATGGCTTTTTGCAACCACAGGAGTCGCCCTCTGCTGGCTTTCACAAAGAATGCAAGCTCAATATTCATGCTATGTCCATCTTTTTCATACGATTTATGGTTCCACTTCAGTCGATTGAACATTTGATTTACAATGTATCAGATTTATAAAATAAATAAATGTCATGGCATGCATCATGAAAACACATGAACTCTGGTCTTCTATCCAATCAAATTCTACAGTGGGAAAATGCTCTGTTACGCACTAAGTTTAGTTATTGCATGTTTTTATAGTCACTACGGTTATTAATATTGAAACTGCTTGCCATCTTCTGACCCTTGCTGAAGCATGGAGGACTCACATACAGCCCATACACAGATTTTCCTCAACAGTTTAATCCTACAGAGTAGACTGGCAGCTCGGGCAGCCTGCCTGTACATGCCTGCTGTGTGCTGCTGTCACCACGCCTTCAGCCCCAAACAGCACAATTACCCTGCACTCAGTGACAGAGTTCAAGGTAGGCAGTGCTGTTTGGCAGGGCTTTAATTCAACTTACTCTGATGAATCTGTCAGCAGTATCAGTCGGGCCGTCTGCAGCACTAGCCTGACGTAAAAACAGTAAATATACCCACTATGAGGAAATAAAAATACAAATCTTCAAGTGAGTAACCACGTTTTTAGTATACTGTAGTTATTTGTCACTAAATAACTTTCTGTCAGCTGAAGTTCATATCAACAGAGCCTTGATTCTATGGAGGAGGAGGAGGAGGAGGAGGAGGAGGGAAGAAGTAGGCACCCCTGAATGATGAGCACTGCTTGTAAATTTGCTGAAGGTGAGAGGAATGAATGGCAGCAGAAAATGGAGCGGAGTCTGCGGAGGAATGCAGAAACCCACCTAACCACCTCCCACAGGCTGCCTCGAGAGCAGGCACACACATGCGACCCAACCGACCGGCCCCCAGGAAGAGGTGGCACGGTGCACTTCAGCTACGGTATCTGTCCGTGTGTGATCCGCAACACTTTTTCAAAAATAAAATACATGATACTCATGTGTAGCTTTTAGTGACCTCATTGATCTTCTGATTGCTTTTTATCTTCAGCCATGTAACCATAATACTGGAGTGCTGGTCATACTTGGTGTTTGTTTGCAAAATTTAAGTTAGGGCTGTTTTATTTCACTCATTTAACAGGTCTTCGTTTTTAAAAGGGAGTTATTTACCTCAAATAGTAATCTTAGAAAGGCTGAAGAAGGGCATTTGACGATGAGAAAAACATACTCTTATTTTTATTTATTTCTTTATTCATTTTTGTATTTACTTATTTATTTACTTGTTCAGTTTCACAGTTCGGAGGCTGCACTAAAAAAAAACCTAAATTGTATTTTTTGGCGGCTGATAAGAACAACACAGGGGACAAGAAAACGAAGTTTGCTTATTTTTTTCTTGGGTTTTATGTGATTTTGTTTGTTTGTTTGTTTGTTATTTTACCTGGCATTAATTTTTTTTTTTAATGTGCAAACTGCAATTTAGCTTCCAAAATAAATTTTCATCTATATGGGAATCTGCATCACTCCAAATGAACATGTGCTTTTTCACGTGTGGGTTGGCTTTTTTTTTTCTTTCTTTCTTTTTGTAGGGATATCTGCCTGGTGGCTGTAGTGGTCTTAGTAAGTTATTAAGTCTGAAAGAGAGAAAGTGAATGAGAGACAGTGTGTGTATGATGGTTAACAATTAACCTGTGCGCCCACTGAGCCGGCGGGAAGAGGACAGAGGAAGATGATGTGTAGATGAGGAGGAAAATAGGAGCACACGTGAATGAGAAGAGTGGAGAGTTGTGGATTCAGGATTAGAAATGTGAAGTCCAACTTACAGCCAGTTACTTGCGTTGGCCGAGAGAAGCGCGCAGCAGAGCATCAGGACGCACCGAAAAACATATTCCTTGGTCATCTTGAGATGGAATGAGGGGAAGTCAGTGAGAGCTGAAATAATCCCGAGGTGGATAAGGGGGTCGTGCGTCAAGCGGCAGAGTCAAGGATGTTAATCCATCATCCCGCATCGAGTGGATCCTGCACCGGGGAAGACGCGCAACTTCACAGTCCGTCCGCCCGTTTCTCCCGTCCCTCCTCTATCAGTGCGCGCTCAGAAGGGACGGGGACAGGGGCAACAGAGGGATGCTAAAAAAAACAAACAAACAAAAAACTCAAAACTCTGGTGCTGGCTTAGTTGAATCGACCCTTCTTCCTAATCAACTTGTTTGCTTTCGTTCTCAGCAGCGCCGGGAGAGCGCGTGGAGAACCAGTCAAATTTAAAAGCCAAAAAGTAACCGGCTCCTCGGCTGTTCTTCTTTCTCCTCCTTCTCTTGAAGCCTTATCGCCCGCTGCCGGCTCCCGCTCTCAGACAAGTGGAACTCTCCAGTCAGCGTGCCGAGGGACCTCCAACCCTACCCCGAGACATGCATACACACACACGCACAGTCTGAGCGTAAATACGCACGGCTCCTCCTCACACACCGCCGTCTCCTTGTGCGTCTGGCTGAAGAGAGAGCGTGTGCACTTAGTTTAGTTGAGGGGCGGTGCGAGGATAAAGAGGTACGGCAGCGAGATGGGAGGTTTTTTTTTGCGGATGAAGGAGGCGGGTTTAATACTCTGCTAAGGTACTGTGTGTGTGTGTGTGTGTGTGTGTGTGTGTGTGTGTGTTTTAGAGGTCTCCTGCGAGGATGCAATAGCACAGCCATTCACTAATGCCCTCCCCAGCCACCCTCCACCCCTGTCCAATACACACACACACACACACACCTACACACACACACACACACACCTCAAACCGCACACACACTTCTTGGCAGCGCTTCGTTCTCCCTGTCACACACTCAACCAAATATTCTGCGGTCAACGGGCTATTTAAAGCTTGGCTGCAAAATGTCTGCATTTGAAACCAGAAAATCCCAATAATATGACAAATGTCAGTTCCACGCTATTGATTGATGAAAAAGTTGTAGGAGGATAATAAGGTGAGGCAGCCATTCTGGCCTCGCGCAAGACTATTGAGGACTCTATATGACTCACCTGATCCTGGCGAAGAAGAAGGAGAGAAAGTGGGAGACTTTAAAGTCTTTTTGTTATGTAAATAACATTTAAATATCATCTTACAAACAAATCTGTCTTATTTATTGTGCATGAATAAGAACCGCCCAGAAACATCACTTCATATAACCACTGAACTTTATTTTTAACAGTAGTGAAACTCCCTCCAAACTCCATATGTGCCAAATATGTCTGAGTGAATTATGGTGGAAAAGTGCATAAAAAGATATACAAACATGTAGAATATTTCTGGTTAAGATGCTGCCGCCATAAGAAACACGGCAATGGATTAGTTTGTTTTATCACTTCATCCATATGAATAAATGTTCCAGAGTACTTTATGTAACCAAGGGGAAATCTAATGGGATAAGCGAATGCTGTTCCCAGGATGGCTGATGTTAATAAATACCGTATGCACAAATATCAAGTGGTTTATTATCACTATTTCACTTGGAGAGAGCTTAAATATATAACATGCAAAATATATTGGGAGCTAATACAGGATTGAAGTTCATCTATGTGTTTTTATGTGTTAGTATGTCTACTGCACAAATTATAAACATATCATAGATGATGTGCCTTAATTGATATCCCCCCATTGAAGCCTGATGGGGGGAAATCCAGACACTGCAGGAACAATAAGACAGAAAAGGGGACATATAGAGGAAGTAAGATTTAGATAAAGGAACAACAAATACATATAATATAGTAAAATACCCTCTATATATTACATATAATAAAGATATATCTTACATGTAATCTATATGACAGGGGCATAACAAAATAAATGTAAAGAGAAAAAGTAAAAACTAACAAAAAGTGCAATGCATCACTTCACCTTTCATATACCTTACACATAATACAAATAAAACATTATACAGAAAATGCAGATGATGTTACCTTACACATAAACACACCATAAACCTCTGATCACACTGATTCAGTTGTAAGCACAGGCAATCAGTTTTAGGGTGTCAAGAAAATTAGTTGGGATTTTGATGTACACAAAATTTGTGGTTTTGTTTGAAATATTTATGTCTATTTTCAGCCACAGTTTTTAATATAACCGTTCAGGTGCTCAAATGCTGCATGCTACTAACACGAGCATCTACTCTGAGCCTTTTGCTCTCAAGTATAAAATGGGCTGAATAAATTAAAGACATTGAGACAAGTGCAACATATTTATAATGAACTTAAATATACCGTTAAAGCCAGCAGTTCTATTTCAGCTTTAAAAACACAGAGTAACACTGCCTTTCTTTCTTTTTGTCATCACCGAGGACGTAGCCACCTTGGATAAAACTGTACTTGTGAGCAGACAAGCTGCAGATGGTGGCTGCAAAGGAAGGCTGATTAAAACTCTTTATAAAGACCTAGCCTTAGTTTTTGTTACAGACCTCATTGGTGGATAGAGACGTGGTTGGTTTACTTTAAGCACCAGTGTCATTATTCCCGCCCGTGGCATGAAATGACATGTGAATGCCAAAAAAGTCACTTGTATTAACAAAAGAAGCAACAAATTTAAAGTAGAGTGTTGTGCAAGTGGTATTTCATGATAACAGAATCATTCGGGACAACAACATAATTAAACCTATTTATATATACACAAAAAAATGGAAATTACGAAATAATTCAGTCTCCAAAATCAAGAATTTACTGGAACAAATTGTTCAATGTAAAATAATTCACAAAGTGTTTATTTTTGGTAAAATTCTGCGTCTATTAAAATAGGTTTGAATACTGATTATGTAAAAGAATCAAACTGTAATTTATAGCCTTGATGTATGTATATGAAAGGACAGGAAACCTGTATTACCTTACTGTAATAAGGGTAACAGGGCTGTATGTGAATGTGTGACAGCAGAGCTGATCTCAGTCACAACACACAGATGTGGACTCACACTCAGAGAGAAACATTGACAGGAGACTTCAGCCTCTCGCCTCACATGGGCTTGGTCTTAAGCTTTTGTGAGCGTGTGTGTGTGTGTGTGTGGTTGAGGTTTGGGTTATGTGTGTGTGTGTGTGTTGTCTAATCTCATTTCACTTACTGGGTTTTAGGGACTACACCCTGCTGGGACAAGACGCTGCAGTCGCGCCACCAGCTGTGCGCAGTGTGGCTCCTGACACACACACACACACGCACACACACACACACACACACACACACACACACACACACACACACACACACACCTTATATATTGTAGAGCTGATCAAGACAGGTCATCTATCTGATTTTGGATACTTATAGATAAGATAAATATGTATTGATCCCTGTGGGGAGATTTTGCTCCAGCAGCCAGACTAAATGAATTCAGCTGTGGAAAAGACTCAAACACAAGTCAAAAATGCCGCATTAACTAAACACTGAATGAAAACAGTAACTGACAAGGTCCTCTGACGTTCTCTCCTCATGTGAGCGTAATATCTGCAGATTTATCTGAAAAAATACCCACAGAGTTGGGGCAGTGGCGCAGGGCTGGTGCAGGAACCTGATGACCCCATTCGGGTCCTGATGGTTCCTTCTAAGCCCTTCGCTTCCCACTGAACCCACTTCTGCTTCTCAGTGAGACAGATGGCACATGCAGCAGCCTCAGGGGAGAGCGAATGTGAGAGCTGCAGCTGAGAAAGCTTCAGTAATGCGTTTGGTGTGTGGGCGACCCACCAAACCTCATCTAGGTTGTTCTCCAAGAGGTCACCCGCACCAGCTCTGCTGCTGATTGGCCAACAGAGGGAGGAAGTGAGTAAAGGAACTTGCTACTGATGAATAGGAAATTAGAAATTCATATGTTCCTGCATAATATATGCATTTGAAATGCATCTCATTATCATATTGTCATAATATAATTTCAATTAATTATTAATGTCATACATAAATAATTTATAGCTGATGACAAAGAACAAAGCAAAACTTATTAGTGGGGAGAAAAGTGAACTGGATAAATTAAACATCTTTTTTCCTTCCTTTTGTTCACCACAAATCAAGTATTTATTTTTGAAATAGCTATTCCTTTTTTATTATTAGCAACTGCCAATCCAGTTAGATGAATAAAATGTTGTAGAGTAAAATTACATAACATAATACAATTACAATATTCAAAGTCAGTGAGTTCTGTCCTGAATTTCTGCATAATATTTGAATGGAGGCACCAGTTACACACAGTAACTGATCAGTAACTTATCAAAGCACGTTGATTTTCATAAATCACTCTTTTAATGTTAAATAAAGGATGATTACTTTCCAAGAGAAAGTGAAGAGCTTTGCAATGGTGTCGTTTCACAACATGTCCTTTTGAGTTCTTGGTTACTTGAACTATTAAACATGGAAAGGACAGCAGATAAGTTGGTAATGAGTGAATAATAAATCAAGTGACAAATTTTGCTTTGACAGTTTTCATTTTATATCCTACTCGGTTCGTGAAATCCTGTCATGAAGCTGGGGTGCTTTTGCCATCACTGGCTTGGTGTTTTGAAAGCAGATGTGATGGGTGGGGGACATGTTACTGGCTAACAACTTGTGATTGACGTGCTCATACATCAAGTTCTGTGACCAAAAGATTGTGTGAGGGAATGTTATTGATTTCACTCATGATTTTGAGTTGAAGAGTCCACAGTTATCAGTCCCAAAGGCAGCGTGTGAGGTGAGGAGCAGGGCCAGGGGCATGCCTGTTGTTGGTTTATGCACCATGAATTCATTCTGCAGGGAGGGAAGTCACCTTGGAGATCTGGGGAGAACATTTGCTGGAAATGAACTGAACTGCTGTGCGTGCCAGTGTGTGCACCAAAAACCCAGGATTTTTTTTTTTTTTGGCCATGCGAACACAATTTTCACGCACTACCTGGACCTTTCATCTGAGTTGCCTCCCTGCCTCTTCATCAGTTTCTTAAAAATGAAAATCAAGTCAAAGGAGCTCACTCTGATACACTGGAGGAGATCGAGTGTGCATCAAAAAAGGCACAAGTAGAATGGGACGTCTACAAAGTAATGTAAAAATATCCCAGCAGGTGGAAAAGAAGACAACCTTGAATGAGAGATCAGCCAAATCTAAAACTTTAGATCTAAAAATCTAAAATCCGCTGTTCACACAACTTTTTGAGCACACTGAAATATAGCGTTGGCAGGAGTAACAGCAACCAGGACTTAGAAGTTGCTGATCATTATTTTAGATGCTCATTTTAAACACAACTGATGTTTTTAACTCCTGTAATTGAAGTGATCAACTTTGTGTTTTTTTTAATGTATTTTAGAATTGTCGAGGTTTTGACAAACTGAGCTGAATTACTGCAGTGTCCTGAAGATTCATGCTCACAGTCAGGACCAAATCTAATTTGTGCAAAACACACAAGCATGCAAGCACTTGCGCCAACACCGCTTCCTCTCCAGTGCGCTGCGGGTGCGCGTATGTGTCGTATGCAACTCCTGTTCAGTTTGTTAAAGTCAGATCACTGCAAGCATGTGCCACAGCTAAGGGAGACACAAGCTCACCACCAGTGAAAGAAACCATTATCCCCCACGGAGCCCCAGACATCTGGGCTCGTGGCACGTAGCAGCGTGTGGAGAGCTCACACAAACACACACAGGCGTATACACACACACACACACACACACACACACACACACACACACACACACACACACACACAGAAAGACACATCTGTGCATGAATGTGAAAGAGAGAGGGATCGGCATGGGTACATGAAGCAAAGTGAAAGGGGGTCATGAGAGAAAAGGTTTGAGTTACCCTAACGACCTCCCTGATCTCCATGGCAATGGGTGCTGGCACACATGTCCGGTACAAAGGCATTCTGGGAAAACACAGGTTTTATATTGCCCCCCTGTTTTTTACACTCCTGTGCCGTCACCTCGGTAACACTAATGCTGCTCAGCTCTCTAACATTTGCTCTGAGGCAACACACACAGTTTTGCACAAATGAACTCTCTCTCACACACACACACACACACATGCACAGAGTGTGTGACCTCTGGAACAGTTATGACAATTGTGACAAGTGTCTTCCTCACTCTCCGTCTGCCTCGTTTATTTTCTAGATGAACTCATACATCTCAGTGGTAAATGCAGCAGGCTGGATCCATCTTTTTATGTCCAGTTACTGTCATTGTACAGGTTTCCTAAATGAAGCAGATTCAACAACTCTTGTGTTTAGACGTGTTTGGATTCATTTAGTCTTGCTGATTTAGCTGGTTGGTCTGATAACTAACTGAAGTTAAACCTGTTAGCCATCATTATGACCCTGACCCTAAAGCTATGCTATCAGAAGTCTTTCCAATCAGGGAACAAAAAAAATAATTTTAACTAACAAGCATCAAAAACTCTTTACGGAGTCCTTGCTTTTACCTAAAACATAGGGTTAGGGTATGTGGGCTGGCTGATGATGAACTCACAGGGCTTATCTTTTGATACGTTTTTCCTGGCCATGAACCAGGAAAATAACTTAAGAACAACAATCATGGCCTCTTTTTTTTGAAAAAGCTGTGTTGTGTACATATATTTTGAGGTAACGCATAGTAGATGCAGTGGTTCAAGTCTAGAATAGAAAGAGTCCAGACATTAACAGTCTGGATCTCAGGATATACCAAAACAGAAGTGTTAGATCAAACCAAATATAATTTACTAAGTGATTCAGGATATATACACACACAAGGATAACAGGCCTAATGTGAACTGTAACAGAAGTCAAGTTTCCATCCAAATGTTTAACCAATTTTAAGCAAATTTCCAGAAAATCTGCAAAAGAGAAATCCAAATAATACATTTCCATCGACTACTGTTACACAAATATAAGCAGTTTGGCACAAACAAGGCTAATTCTCCATTCTGCAGTGCCAATAAACCACTGCAGAAGAAGGGACTGAAATGAGATGATAATTTATCATCTCATTTATAATTTCAAAGCATACCAGTCAAACCACACAAAAAAGGAAAAGATGGTGGAAAAATAGCATTTGTGTTTCATTTGAGGAACGTGTATAAACATCTCAGCCTGGTATAAACAGAGTATTTTCCACGAACCTCGTCACATACAATCAAAGGCTGTGACAGCTGTAGTCTGTGTTTAGAAAGACATAAAAACAAAACAAAAACATGGATCGCAAAAACATGAAATAAAATATGCCTGCGAATAAATTAAAAAGTAAAATCAAATTGAAATCACAACACTGATACCTATCCAGATACTGGTTTGTGTTTTCAGTTATTCACTCATCTTTGGGTGTGAAAACACAGCAAAACTTTAGCAGAGTCTGCATGTGATTTCTGGCAGGCTTTTAAAGCTTCACAGCTGTGATACCCGCCTGCTTATTTTACCAAGAAAATGATCTGTATGTCTTTTTTCTATCTATTTATGTATCTATATAAAACTTTGTGAACTGTTCTTCTTGCAGAAACCAAAGGGCCTGTTGTGGATTTGTCACACAACTGTTTTCACAGGTAAATGAAGTCTGAGACTGTTTCACTGACACCTATCCAGAACATGCAAATGACTCCTTCCCCTAAGTAGTTCACCAGTGATGTGTTGAATGTTTGGAGGTTAATTCATTGTATTTTCTCTCAGAGGGCCATTAGATAAAGTAAGTGAGGGGCCATGCACTGAACAATTTTGTTTGAAACATGACACAGATAGTGCTGAAATTAATTAATTATGAGATTAATTGAAAAAAGAGATTAATTACCATTATGCTGCTTTCCAGAGATTTATTGGGGGTTATTTAGTTTTTGTTTCAGAGTGTGTGTGTGGGAGGGGCACATTGATACCACGTTTCGACTGCTGAGGTGCCGGTGCTCGTGCCAGTGGTTCCAATGGACTGGTGAACCTCTTTCGCGTTTCCACCGCGTTTTGTGAGCTGATCCTTTACATGTGAGTGTGGGCGGTTCCTCGTCTGGAAACAGAAGCCAAAGGGCACAAACGTAGGAGAACAAGCTCCCCTTTTGCAAACTCTATTTCTTGTGCTGTGGTCCAAACAAAACTACTGCAACATCTGTGTGCAGCACAAGGTATACACAGACTGTGTCTACGAGCAAGACGACAAGTACGCTTTTTTACATCCTTTTATCTGTGATATGAACTGGTACAAAGCAGCAAGTTCAACCTTAGAGGCCAACCTAATTCAAGGTCATGAAAATTGCATTGCTTTTCTCCTGTAATACAAACCATGCTGTGAAATTGCGGTAGAAAACTTTACATATATATATATATATATATATATATATATATGTGTGTGTGTGTGTGTGTTGTAAACTTTGACTGTGTATGACAGTACCCTGACATCCAGTAATACTGTAAGGAACCTTGGAGTAATTTTTAAAAATCAAAATATGCACCTTAAACAAATATTTGGGACTGCCTTTTTTCATCTGTGTAAGATTGATAAAATTAGAAACATCCTGTCTTAGAGTGATGCTGAAAAACAAGTTACTGCATTTGTTACTTTGTTGCTAGACTTTTGTAATTAATTATTATCAGGATGCAGTAAATGCTCAGTGAAAAATGTGCTGCAGTGAGAGACAGGGACTAGAGAGAGATCATATTTCTGCCATAGTAGCTTCTCTTCACTGGCTCCCTGTTGAAGCCAGAATTGGATTTAAAATCCATCTTCTTACATAAAGTCCTAAATAATCAGGCCCCATCAGTATTAAAACCTCATCGTCTTTCTCCAAACTGTTGCCAAGTGCTTGCTCATAGGCAAAAATCTGTCCATATTTTATGATCTTTACCTTACAGTACAAAGCATCCTGATACAAGCGTTCTTGTTAATTAGAGGAAATTACAGTGTCAAAATATCCAGAACATGAAAAAAGGTGGTAAATCTTTCTGTATCTGCCCTTGTGTCAGTGGAGATGAGTGTTAGATGAAGTGTTGAGCTGCATGTACAGTAAATGGTGGAGAGGGTGGTAATCTCATCTTCAGCGGGCGGGGTGGCTGTGGCTCAGGAGGTAAAGCAGGTCATCTACTAATTGGAAGATTGGTGTGTTCGATTCCTGGCTCCTCCAGTCTGCACGCCAAAGTATCCTTGGGCACGATACTAAACCCCAAGTTGCTTTCCGATGCAACTGTTGAATTATGAATATTTGTGAATGTTAGATAGAAAGCACTGAGCTGTAGAAGGAAGTTCCTTTGTCAATGGGTAAATGCAAACTTGTTGTATAAAGTGCTTTGAGTGCTCAGCTAGAGTAGAAAAGTGCTATATAAGAACTTGGATGACCTCTGCACCAGCTGATGGAGAAATCCAAACAGTATGATGCTTCAAACAGCAGCAGAAATGATGAATTTCCCCATTATGGACACATTTCAATAGCTAGCAGTTCAACATGTTCAGCATTACACCACTTTTAAGTAACAACTAGAACATTTGCTCCACATTTCTTTGTACCACTTAGATTACCATCTCTGTCTTCATGGCAGGTCTTGAAGCCAGGTAAGGTCACACTGTGGTCAGGAAAGTGGGAGTATTGCAACATCTTGCTGCAATGCTCCAAGCCAACATTAAACTATAATCACTGTGTTCCCCCTTGTTTTAGCTCATCCATCTTATCCAAACTCATGAAATTCCCAGTGATAATTGCTGAAACAGCTCCAGCTCTGGAACCCTGTCATTTCTTCCATTGCTCCTTCAGAATTACAGGCCTCACCTGGTTTTATGGTCCTGCAAATGTATCCACCTGCGCACACGTTTCCGTTCAGACAATGAGCAGAGAGGGATTTTCACCCACCACAGACCTGCTCCCATGCAGTCCCCTAATATCCAAACTGTGGGTCACTGGAAGCGGATAATGTATGCATCTGCCAAATGTTGCTTGCTTGACAATTGGGGCAGAATAGGGAAGGAAGTGGCAGCGGAGTTCACCGGAAACGGGAGAAACACAAGAAATTTTCAAAAATCAGTTTGAAAAGTACAGACAGTAGCAGTGGATACTTTTCAATGTTTTTAACGCTCGGTTTCACTTCAGCTCTTCGTATGTTAGAGCTTCGCTCTTCTCTGCGATTGGCTCATGGACCAACAATAGCACAAGCAAGAGTGACACAGAGGCATACACTATTTTGCCAAAAGTATTCGCACATATGCCTTCACACACATACTATGAATTTGAGTGACATTTCATTCTTAATCCATAGGGTTTAATATGATGTCGGCCCACCCTTTACAGCTATAACAGCTTCAACTCTTCAATTCAATTTTATTTCTATAGCGCCAAATCACAACAGACAGTCGCCTGTATTGTGGGTAAAGACCCTACAATAACACAGAGAAAACCCAACAGTCAAAACGACCCCCTATGAGCAAGCACTTGGCGACGGTGGGAAGGAAAAACTCCCTTTTAACAGGAAGAAACCTCCAGCAGAACCAGGCTCAAGGAGGGGCAGTCATCTGCTGTGACCGGTTGGGGCTGAGGGGAGAGAGACAGGACAAAAACATGCTGTGGAAGAGAGGCAGAGGTTAATAATAATGATTAAATACAGAGTGAAGTATAAACAAGTAAATAAGGTGAATGAAAAGAAAGTGCATTATGTTACCCCACCAGCAGGCTTGGCCTATAGCAGCATAACTAAGGGGTGGTTCAGGGTCATCTGATCCAGCTATAACTATAAGCTTGATCAAAAAGGAAAGTTTTAAGCCTAATCTTAAAAATAGAGAGGGTCTTCTGGAAAGGCTTTCCATAAGGTCCCTTAGTCTCCGCTCATTCATCCCAAAGGTGTTCAGTCAGGTTGAGGTCAGGACTCTGTGCAGGCCAGTTAAGTTCTTCCACACCAAACTCAATCATCCATGTCTTTATGGACCTGCTTTGTGCACTGGTGTGCAGTCATGTTGGAACAGGAAGGGGCCATCCCCAAACTGTTCCCACAAAGTTGGGAAATTGTCCAAAATGTCTTGGTATGCTGAAGCATTAAGAGTCCTTTTCACTAGAACTAAGGGGCCAAGCACAACCCCTGAAAAACGACCCCACACCATACCCCCCCCCACACACACACACCCACACCCACACACCACCACCACCAAACTTTACACTTGGCACAATGCAGTCAGACAAGTACCGTTCTCCTGGCAACCACCAAACCCAGACTCGTCTATCAGATTGCTGGACAGAGAAGCATGATTCATCACACCATCTCTACTGCTCTACTTTCCAGCGGTGGCGTGCTTTACACCACTGCATCTGACGTTTTGCATTGTGCTTGGTGATGTAAGGCTTGGATGCAGCTGCTCGGCCATCTTGAGCTAATCTTAAGGCCATGTGAAGTTTGGAGGTTTGTAGTGATTGACTCTGCAGAAAGTTGGCGACCTCCGTGCACTATGCTCCACAGCATCCCGCTCTGTCATTTTACGTGGCCTACCACTTTGTAGCTACGTGGCTGACGTTCCCAGCCAATTCCACTTTGTTATAATACCACTAACAGTTGACTGTGGAATATTTAGTAGTGAACAAATTTCATGACTGGACATGTTGCACAGGTGAGCTCCTGAGAGCGACCCATTTTTCATAAATGATTTTAGAAGCAGTCTGCATGTCTAGGTGCTTGGTTTATACACCTCTGGCCATGGAAGTTATTGGAACACCTGAATTCAATGATTTGGATGGGTGAGTGGATACTTTTGGAAATACAGTGTACTTTGTACACTGCATCCAGTGACAATAAACACTTTCTGCAGGTAGACCAGCAGTCTGTGACTGCCTTTGTGGTACCACCGCTTAACCATAAATTCTGCTCAGTGTGATCAGCTGGTGAAGATTCTCCATTGCCAAGTGTGTAATACAAGGAAGAAACACTCCTAGACTTGTAAAACTTGGCTTTAAAAGCAAAAAAAACAAAAACAAAAAATAGATATTTGATGCTTCACACAAATCACAATGAGAAACAAAAACATTAATTAACATTAAAAGTATCAATTTATATACTAGTGGAGTGGTGGCACCTTAAAATAAAAAGTAAAAAAGAAGAAAGAAGGTGCCTTCTGAGGTCTAGGTGCAGCAAATGGGCTACTAAAAAAAAAGATCCTTTGTCTGACAATACTATTAAAAGAAGATGTAACATGTAGTGGTGTTATGAATATAGATATGCCTTGAAGGTTTTACTTGCCCAGAAAAATCAGGTTTCTGGACCACACAGTAGCTATAGCTGCCTCTAAATCTCATAACTGTTTATTTCTTTGTGACACAAAATAGCTTGACTGAATTCATGGGGTTCAGTAATGTGCTAAATGACACGGATCTTGGCTACAGTTCAGTCAGGCATGAAATCTAGTCACAAGGCCCTTTCTGTCCAGTTGTTCATGAATTCAGGCTGTCCCACCAACTTAGAGTTCTTTGTAACTGAGGCAGCATCCATTCATTCGTTTGTGTGGATTCTCAGTCATCCAGGCCATAGTAGTCTTGAGAGATTGAAAAAAGGGCAGTTGGACTTATTTAGGTTATTGAAGATGTTTTGCCTCTCATTCAAGAGGTTTCTTCAATTCTTGAACAACTGGTGGACAGTCCCATGTAATAAACCCCTCGTGGGGGCTGTTCCCTTGGAGGTGGTCCTGAGGGTCGTTAACCCACTATTGAGCATGTGAGTAAATGAGTCAAGGTGTGAAAAATGGGTCATTCTCGTCAATGGGGCCTACAAAAACTGGTTCATCCAAAGGACAAAACACATATAGACAACCTAAACTACATAGTGTACACTGTGAAGTGCAGTGAGGAGTGCTCAGATGTCTACATAGGAGAAACCAAACAGCTACTCCACAAATGCCTAGCACAACATAGGAGAGCCACCTCAACAGGACAAGACTCAGCTGTGTAACTGCTATAACTCATCTCCTCCACCGTCCCAGCCCTCCACCTGCA
>JAMQGT020004753.1:0-41956 GCA_024447675.2 Pterophyllum scalare | reverse complement strand
ATATGTCCTCTGCTTCGTTCAGTTCCTTGTATTGCTTCTGTCCTTAAAAGAAATAGGAAAAAAATCCTGACCTGACACAAGACCCAAGAGATGCATCTGCCCCTTCAGTTGAGCCATCTACTGTTCACTGAAGCCTCATCATCTCAGTGGAAGGGTGGCTGTGAGAACGTCTGCAAAAATAGGATGAAAAGGCTGAGGTATGCCACATTACACAAGAACTGGACTGAAAATGAGTGGCAACAGATCTGATGGAGTGAAGAATCCAAATTTGAAATTTTTTTGTTCAAATTGTTGTCAGTATGTACAAAGGAGAGCGGTAGAGCAGAGAGTGTCCACCTGTAAAACCCGGTGGAGGCTCTGCCATGGTTTGGGGCTGTATTTCAGCCAGTGATACTGAAGATCTTGTTAAAACTTGAATGAAATTATGAACACTGAAAACTACCATCAGATTTTGATCCACCATGCAATACCATCGGGGAAAACATAATTAGAAATGTGATTTATGAATAAAATGAAAAGTTTAGGCTGTTAATACAGAAGCTGCGATTTATGATCATGGAGCTGGAAATATTGTTCCCTGTTAATTAAATAACTTAAAAAACTAGACTATACTTTTAATCCCATAGAACCACGACTTTCAAAAATATTGTGGTTTACAGAACCAAAAGCTTCTACATCAGCTGTATACAGTCTTTTTTTTTTTACTGCAGATGTGATATTTTCAATAAAATGCATAATAGCTATTTTGATTTTCACTGGATCTGTTGAATGTCACTGTTTTTTTAAAATCTTGAATTCTTATCACCTAAAAAATATTGATTTAAATATAAAATGTAAAATTTGGTACAGTACAGTATTATGACATGCATTCAAATTTCTCAGAGTACTGCATTAAAATGGATGCTCAGCTCTTTATTTGCTCATTGCCATGCTGAATCCTGGTGTTGACACCAACAATGCTTAACTCAGACTTTTCTAGAACAGAAAATTCAACTCATAGTTTAAAGTTGGACCTGTTGAAGCTGCTTTCTGGAGCAGGGCCATGGTGTTTTCAGTGCAAGCTGAATGTTGCATTTCAAACATGCCTCAGTTTAACTGGAGCCTCACAGGCAGTTGCAAAATCTTAATTTGTTCTGTAGATGCTGCACCAGAAAGACTGCTGCATGCTTCTGTGTTTGGCTTTCACTCTGAGTGAGGTGCTCATCAAGTCATCATTTGATTACATCGTGTATTTTGATTGGAAAAAAAAAAAGATGCCATTGCCTTGAGCGATAGCTTTCATTAGTGGTGCCCCAGACCCAGGCTCTTACTGCAGTCATCCTCACTGAATGGCGTATTTGGTTTTCTTGTCTTTTTTTTTTGTCCTTGTAGATGAACTGGAAAACATCTCGATACACAGAAAATTAACAAGCATATACTGGCACTTTCACAAGTCTGTAGAAGCTGAAGATACCTGTAGCTGGATGTGTGTTTAAGACTACAGTGACTCTCTGTCTAAACGAGCCGTTAGCCTCCTGCTATCCCCTTTTTAGGTCACCATGGAAACCTCAGCCTGTTGAGAGGTGGTGCAGGCCTCACCCTCAACTTTCACTGACGCTATTCACTTGGTGTGAGCTCAGTGGGATTTCTCAAACAAAACCAGTTCTGTAGGATAAAGGAGACGCAGTAAAGCTTCTAACTGATAAGAAGAGACGGAAATCCTTGAGAAAAAATCTAGGGAAATAATTTATAAGAGCCAATCATTTACAGATGGAAATCATTTTCACACCCATTTGTCACAGATTGGTGTGACTTTTTTGTAATTTGTCTCATCTGTCATTTACTGATAGTGTTAAATATTATTTAAAATGCCGTTCCTCATTATTAACAGCTTCTAATTAGTTCTGAATTTTTTCCAAATGGACTGAGATAGCTCTGCATTTCATTTCACATACTTCCATGTGTGGCATTGACAGTGGGGTCATTTCCAGCTTGTTGTCACAACTTTTAGACTTGTGAATGATTTGACAGTCAGATGGGATTGCTGGCCTAACGCATAGCCTTCTATATATACATATAAAATGGTGGTGTATCAATTTTCATTGGTTGGTTGGTTGTTTTTGTTTTTTTTGTTAGTTTTTTTTTTTTTTTGGTGTGTGTGTGTGGGGGGGGTACATCCTGTACAAGCCACATGTAGTGCCCCTTTGAGGAAAGAAATCCCAAATTTAAACATATAAGTTCTTAGTTTATATGTTTTGCTTCCATGATGGCACAAGCCATTTTCACATGATTTTGAAGGAATACCATTAGTTTTCTACATGTAGACTAGCATCTTTTTTTCTTTAGAGCAAATGAAATCTTCACATAAAGCGAGATGTCGGTGGTGAATCAAAGGCAGGGCATATTGTCACTTTGAACCTGAGCACCTGAGCCACTGACTCTTAGCAACAGCCCACATTTGTTTTCCTGCAGAAGTCTGCTTCATTGCTAACTTGCAAACAGAGACACATCTTTGCCTGCACCACTTGTGCAACAAGCAACCAGCCAAGCAAACGATCAGCAGGGAAAAATTCACAGCTAAAGTCAAGTTGTAGGCTTGATAGTTAATTAGCTGCTCAGCCGCAGCACAATTAAACAGCATATTTGCTTTAAGCAGCCCTCCTATTTCTTCATTCAGTTTATTGCTCAGTTTGTCTCCTCTCCTGCTGGCTGCTGTAAGTCAACATGGAATAAGTCCACATTTTAAGTAGGTCATGGAAAAGAAACAGAAAAAGACTGCCCCATTGCCTCAAATAGTAAATGTTTATGTTTTATTTATAAGTCTTATAAGAATCATGTGTTTCAGTCTATGATTTACTCCTAAAAGTGGGCACTTTCTCAAAACAATGTCTACTTGATTTATAGCCAATTCCTTTAATTATGTTGCATGACAAAAATGTAAGAGTGGACACCTTTATGTGTAAATAATAGTCTGAGATATACATGTGGGAACATGCATATGTATAACAGAGACATTTATCAGTTTTTCTATTTCTTTGTCATATGTAATGACTGGCATACTCATCCTCACAGATTCAAAAGATAATGCATGGTGGAAAGCTACAATGATCTCTATCTCATAGCTAGCTCAGCTACACACCAACCCGTACACACAGCTAGGTCTGCTACACACCAACATACACACACTCATATCTATCCAACCAACCAAAGAAACACACACAGCGTGAGGCAAATAAAACAGCATTGATTCTTTGAAACACTGTGCATAACACACACAGACACACACAAACAAAAATGGCTGAAAAGCGGCTCACTCCTTTTGAAAGTCATACAGCTCAGACATTATTTTCTGTCAGTTTCTTCAGTGTAGAAATAGAAATGGTTGTTTACAAGAGGGAATGGACACCTACTTGTATCTTTAAAAAAAACCCAAAACATTCATCCAATGATTTTAAAACCAATCTTTCAGTATAAATTGACCACCGCCTGCTTTGCCTCTGAAAAACACGATGACGTCTTTTAATAAACCTCCCATGGTTCTGCTATTCACTTGATGAAGGACTAATAGGAGATGGGGCATACAGTTTTATGTTGCTTAATGATTGCTGCAACTGCAGTACTAGAGTTGATTAATTTTTCATTCATTTAATTATATCCCAAGGGTGCTAAATCGAGTAGAATAGAGTAGAACTTGAACGTCCCTGTGGGGCAATTTGCTTTACAGACAGTAGTCCAACATAATCAACAAACACAGTGCAAGATACAAATGTCTCACACTGATACAATAAGTCATTAGAAAAGAAAAAAAAAAGGTTAACATGATGACACTGACACAATTTCTGACTAGTAGTGTCACCTACTGTGAGACTAATGCGCCTATAGAAAAAAAAATAGAAAAATACACGTATATCCATATCAAAACAGGGTTAGGTGCTTGGCCCTGAAACAAAATGTAAAGACTTCAATCAATAACTAGCACACTGTGATTCTCCAGCTCTACACCTGCTCCTCCTCAAGTCTGACAGAGCAGGTGTAGAGCTGCTCAAATTGAGAGTGCACCTGACTCCCTGATGGACACCTTTTTAAATTAAACATGTAAGGGATGCTGAGTATCCAAAACTGTGGAGATGACTTTCACTTCATATTGAAAGCTTTGAAAGTGGTCAGTCTTCATATACCCCATACTTCATATACCCTTTAGTTTTAGGGTATACCTTAAGACTTCAGTCTTAGTTTGACTTTTCCTCACAAAAAAACCATCCCCAAATTTAATCAGTAACCATGATGCCAACATACTAAAGAAAAAAACATCTTTGGGCTTGGTGGACAAGCTACACTTACCACCAATTATGCTAAAAAATAAATAAATTTAAAAAAAGTAAAAACTGGCAGTTTCACATACACCTAATTAAAAAGGTAAATTCAAAAATTACATTGAACCTGTTCTGAAAGCTCTCGACTGCAAACTCTACCAAATTTACTGCAACAGGAATGAGGCACAACAAATATTACATCCATTCTAGTTATAGTAGTACTAGGTGGCCTCTTTACTCAATGTGCCACATTTGGCAAATGTCAAAAAAATGGCACAGATTGCATTTTTATAAAAATACAGCTCGGGGCATCAGTGGCTGCCACCTGTAATCTGTTGGCAGAGCTTGACAATTTTTTCTAGTTTGTTCCTATTTTTAAAAACCAATGCGACAAAAACCAGCATACTGTGATGAATATATGAAGATTAAAACATTTTTGTCAAGCCTACATTTAAACTTTCCAACAAACTTAAACAGAGCAACACTCTTTACATTAACTTCTGTATTTGCACTGAAATTCAACCTCTAGTCAAAATACCTTTACTGCTGCACTGTTGCCACTGGCTCTCCTTAATTAGACTTGGTACAGGGACAGGGAGAAGGAGTAAAATTAGTTTGGAATTGTGTTATTCTTGTTTCAGTCTACAAAGAGGATATTTTGTTTGATGTGTTGACCTTTGTGAGCGCGTGTGCCGTCTGCTATCTCGCCTCCCAGCTTGAATCTTCCCTTGTTGTTGCTGTGAGATTGGGCAGGTAGTGTCGGTCTCGATGCTGCATATTTGGGAGTTGGAGTCACTTACACGCATTATCTGCAAAATGAATTAATCTCTTGGTATTCAGCAACAGCAGAGACAGGCTGAGGAATCTAAAGCCTCAGCGGATTTCTCTCAGCAGACTGTGAAATTTGTCACACGGAGGAGGTTCACTCCAGGGGTAGAGCTGCAGGGCCTTTTCTCCCTCCTGACTGTTTTCCCACCCTCTAAACTGCACCAAAAAGTGACACAAGTAATAAACGCATTCATTAACTGATGTTCGTCCCACCTTCGCTGGATGGTATTTTGGGAATAGCAAAATCAAAGACATTTGATAAAAGAGGGGTTTGTTAGCAGCACAGCTGCAGAGAGGTGCTCTTCTCCAGTAGTGCCTCTATCTGTCTTTTGATGTTTTCTTATTAATGAGGGTGATGGTTTCCTCCTTCTCTGCAGTTGGGATGCAGTCCCCAGTGAACAAATTGGCCTGTGAGCAAAAGACTGGGGCTGACTGCAATGACTGCTGTCCAGTTTCCAGCCCAGGGAATATCTACCATACAAGCTGGTCACAATTCATCCCATGGAGGAGCTCAACTGTTTCATTACAGCCACTCAGATGTTGAATCATGGTTCTATTTCTAAAATAAACCTATGAGTACTCTATTGTGCAACTCAACTATGTTTTACGAGTGGCATCCAGCAGGAATGGGGATGCATATATGTCACGCATCACCCGTCAGCATATCTTCATTACGCACCTATGCATGGATGTGCACTGTTGCCCTCTGATATACTGTATTACCATATGTCTATACAGCCCTCACCCAGGAATACAGTGTTTGACTTATTTATGTCTAGGTTTTTTTTTTCTAGGAAGCTGCCTGACTGCACACACAGCATTTCTTAATGTGAAATTTTGTCAGGTTTTCGCAGTACACAATAGGATCACAAAAGGCATCACTGCACCTTGGCATTGCGGTGGGGTAAGTGATTGTGCTCTTGTAAATGGTGTTGGTGTTTTGACACTTAAAAAAAAAAAAAAAACGGCTGAGACTAGCTTAAGCATGGCATGCAATTTCATTAAGCAGGCGAAAACGGTATCGATTTAAGTCAGTGTAAATTATGTGTGGAGCCGGGATGTATGTGAGAAGTAAAACATGCAATCTCAACAGCCTTCTGAGGCCATTACTAACTTCAAGTCATATGTCAGGTGAAATGCATCATGACAGCCCTTCGGCTGATGAATTTTCCCCCCAATCCTGCTGGAAGGTGATTATAGCTCATTATTAGACATACATGAAAGAGACTTGCACGCAGATCTAAACATTCAAAAGAAACAGGCAGTCTGCCAGGCACACACACTGTACCTCTCAATAAATGTCCACCCATTATTAGTAGTGGTATATCACCTATTATAGCTAATCATTCCTAATTCACCGCTAACCTTTTGTCTCAGTCTCTGCGGGCAGACAGACACACTGTCATCCGACTCTGGAGACTAATTTAAACTCTCAGAAATGACCCATCATTATTAGGTTCCACTCCAGCACAATTCACAGAGACCCATGTGGGCTGTGACACTATACAGAATATTTAGACCTCTACAATATAAGCCGAAACACGGGTGATAAGGGCACCAGAATAATATATGTCTAAGTCAATAACAGATTTTGTGCCAACTAACCTGGTGCTGGTAAATATATATGGTTTAGTTCTTTATTGATTTCATGCTGCTCATGGTACAAGCAGTTTTTTGGGGTTTTTTACACAAATGTTTTTTCATATTGCCTCCCATCTTTTTAGCATAAACACACCCTAAATTGTAAGCAGTCCACAGCCTTATATTTGTAAAATTTCAATTCAATTCCGTTGCATTTATATAGCGCCAGTTCACAGCAACAGTTGTCTTAAGGTGCTTGATATTGTAAGGTAAAGAACCTACAATATTAGAAAGAAACCCCAACAATCAGACAATCCCCTGTGACCAAGCACTAGGCAACAGTGGGAAGGAAAAACTCCCTTTTAACAGGAAGAAACCTCTGGTAGAACCAGGTTTGGGGAGGGGCAGTCATCCACCGCAACTGGACGGAGGCGAGGGGGAAAGAGAAGAGAGCAGAGAGAGACAGGCCAAAAGCAAAAGGAGCAAGGATGATAGCAGGATGAGACAGATTTAAAATAATTAATATAAAAAATAAAAAAAAAAGACGAAAGAAGCGGCTTACACAGCTTGTCCTGAAACATTCTTAACTTCTGTGTGAGGCAAGTTCTTGTTTCTCTGAATCTCTACACCAGAGATGGTGAGCCTGCAAGCAGAAAAACAACAAGAAACAAGCAAGTCATTCCTCATAGACTCCAATGTTTAAATGCCCAACTTTACAGATGAAACAAACATGTTCAAAGCCTGGTGCAAAAATTGATTTGGTTTTGATGGCTAATTTTCATGACAAAAAGGACAATAATTTACTTAAAGTTTTTAAGGCAGAAAGCTAAGATTATTAAGGGCACGATCCCTTTGATTGACATGTAGATTCTGACATGGGCAACTTTAGATTCTAGCAGTCTGCTAAACATCGCAAGAGCTAATTCAAGTCCCTGAGCATGGACCTGTTGACTGTGTATGCCATGTTTGTGCCTTTTGGGAGCATTTTTAATTCAGTTATCTGAAAAGCAATACAGCTTGCTGTGCAGCTAATTGTATTGACAGACCGACCAAGGAGTCCGTGCTCTAATTTTAGTGAGTAATTTAACACTATTTAGCAGGTATCTATGTCTGTTGATGCAGCTTGCTAACCAAGCTCACTAACAAGCTCTCTTCCAAGTACAGTCAAGGGTCAAGGCTTAAAAAGCTGACTTCACAAACCAGTGAGTGATGTCTCTGTCTCTGTGTCCATTCAAAAATAGACTCTGTGGTCCAACTTGGACTCTTGGAAGATCCAGTCGCATTCCTTATTACAGTTACTCAGGTGGAGGAATCTGGTATTCCAGTTCTGCACCAGTGAGTTAGCATAGAGTGACAGTGACTACAGTTATGGGGAACGAGACAAATTAGAATATGCATTGGAGATCCATATCAATGTAAAACCATTCATGTGACGAGTTACCATGTGCACCATGCAGGCTTTATCACCTAAACCTGATGGCATTTAGGAGCAAATCAAGGAAAATGGTTTCCAACAATGACAACCTTTCTGTGTCGTTGCAAGGGAGGCTTTACTGTAGCCTGAAGGAAAGCTCAGAGAGGCTGAGGATAAGTTTCTTTCATCAGGCTTTTGCAATTCTTAACATGGACTTTCCTTCAAGCCACAATAATTGGTTTATTAAAATTTTAGTCCCCAGTGTGTTTTTACTCTAATTACTAATTACGGCATCATCCACTTCATGTTCAAATGCCATATCCATTATCACCTCACTTGTCCTTGTGTATTTTGATGCTATCCATACACCATTCACTCTTTTTTAGACACCACGAGTCTTCATAATTTCTCTCACATTGTCCTCATATATTAAAGTACATGGCAAATATACGCACTTGACACATGATTTAATCCTAGTTAACCTCACTGTGCTGTGTGCAAACTAAAATGCCCTCATCTGTAGTAAGGCCTCTGCCCCTCTGGCTGTTTATCCCCCGATGTTTACTCAGCTGTGGCGGATGAGACGGCGGCGCACGCTGGAGTTACAGCGCAGCTTGCTGCTCCTGTGATGGCCTCTCTGGCTGCCTGGCTTTTTTTTTTTTCCCTCTGCAGAGAGCGAGCGTGGGCTCTGCACATGGCTGGCACAGGATTTGTAGGCAGGAGATTTGTAGGCGACAGTGATGATTGAGAGAAAAGGCAGGCAGAGGAGGTTTTAACATCCCATATGGATCTGCAGCATCAAGGCAGAGAGAGAGAAAGGGTGCAACAAAGCAGAGATTAATGCTGTATGTCACAGTTTGCAAGCAGTGCAAGTACTTTTAAGCTTTCATATAATTATTTAATCTAAGTGTATTATAAAAATGAACGGTATAAATGCATCCTATAACCATTTCATAGTGAATGTACAGCTATTTACGGTTTCACTGTGATCTTCTTTGCTCACTTAGGGGGGGCGAATGAGAGGGTTTCTGTTAACTGTGAGAGCTTCGACAGAAAATTGAACAGTTCTGAATGAATGTGAATTGGCAACTCTAAGACATTTATGTCTCCCATCCAAATTCACAAGATCATTTCCATTATTCACCAGGAAACTGGCACTCTGGAGGAATGTGGAAGTGTCATTTTTCAGTAGTCATTTAAAGAAGACTTTGAACTGAAATCTCTCTCTGTCTTCGTCTGGGTGAAAAACAGGCATAGTCGGGAGGAATTACAGGCAGTCTGCTCTCAGGGCATTATTTCCTCTCAGTGTGCCACGACACTCCAAGTCCATCCACCATAGCAACCAGGGATTGCATTAAAACAACAATTAATTTTCCTCAGAGGAGAAACTTCAGCCTGTGGGCTGTGCTGTCTCCGCTTGATCAGCTGTTATGTTGTTTTGTTGTGAATCTTTTCAGTTTTTTTTTTCTCAGGAAGGGTCTCGCTTTAATTCTCCACTTATTTGCATCCCACTGAGCCACATCTATCTAAATGATAATGACAAACTGGTGCCACCCTCCGATATTACTTTACTTTCAATCTGCCTGATATTTTCTTGATTTTTTTTTTTAACTAATTAATCAATGCCAAGAGTTTTTCCTTTTGGTTAGGATTGTCACCTCACAGCAAGAAAATGAAACATCGGAATTCAATGATTTGGATGGGTGAGTGAATACCTTTGGCAATATAATGTACACTCCCCTCCAAAAGAAGCCAATCCCTTTATTTTTGTTGTAGACTGAAAACATTTGGGTTTAACATCAAAAAATCAATATGACAAAAGATCAACATCTCAGTTTCCACGTATTTGCAATTGGATCTGATACACAGTTTAGATGATAGCACCTTTTATCTGAACCCACCCATTTTTCTTGTGAGTAAAAGTATTGGAACATGTGACTGCCAGATGTGTTTTGTTGCCCAGGTGTGTCCAGTTACTGTGATTATTCAAACAATAAATAGCGGTGAATGTCTTTACTCAGTTTCAGATTTGGGTTTTGCCGACTGAGTATTTATAATTAGAAGAGTAACCAATATGAAAACCACAAAGCCATCTATGGGTGAAAAAAAAAAATCAATTGTGAAGCTGAGAGAGGATAGAAAATTAATCGGAGCCATTGTGCAACAGTGGTCATAACCAGTACAACTATTTGGAATGTCCTGAAGAAGAACAGGAAAACAACAGCAGTTAACGACAGAAACAATGTAAGTACTGTAAAGCAGGGCCCTAAAACAACTGTTAATTACATCAGCAACAACCTCCAGGGGGGGGCGAGAGTGAAAGTATCACGATCTACTGTTCGACTTCAAGACTTAATGAACAAAAGTACAGAGGCTTCACCAGAAGATGCAAATCACTTATTAGCAAGAAGAATAGGAAGACCAGGCTGGAATTTGCCAAGATGTACAGAGACAAGCCTCAGAAATTCTCATTAATCCTTTTGAATTTTTAAATTGATGATTTCACGCATCATGGCAGCAGTGCAGTGAACTCAGAAGTCTACAGAAACATTTTGTCTGTCAATTTAAAGAAAGATGCAACCAAACTAATTGGGAGATCCTTCATCATGCAGCAAGATAATGACCCGAAGGACACTACAAAGAAGTTCATCAGGGGCAGGAAGTGGAAAATTTTAGACTGGCCTAGTCAATCTCCAGACTAAAACTGTAGAGAATATTTTACCTGCTAAAGAGGAGACTGACTGGAGTAACCCTCCCAAAACAACTGAAAGAGGCTGCGATAAAAGCCTAGAAAATTATCACAAAAGAAGAATGCAAAAATTTAAGTTTAGTGATGTCAGTGGCTCTTGGGCTTGACACAATTTTTGCAAGCAAAAGATTTGCAACTAAATATTAAGGGTTATTTACTTTAATCTATTTCAAGTTTATCTGTTCCAGTACTTTGTGCTACCTTCTGAACTGTCTATCAGATCCAAATGTAAATACCTGGAAATGAAAGCTGAGATGTTGATCTTTTGACTCATATTGATTTTTTTCTTTATGCCAAACCCAAATGTTCTCAGTCCACAGGAAAAATAAAAAAGGGCTTGTCTCATTGTTCCAATACTTTTGGAGGGGAGTGTACATATTAGTTATACTGAAAAGAGAAAATGATCGAGTCGATGCTCGATAACTTTTCCACACTGTATTCCATAAGCTAGTTGGCACGAAGACGCCACTTGACTCTGCACTGTTGTCTCACCACAGTGATGAGAGTATTGTAAACAACTGAGTCACTCTGCTGGGCAAATTATATGAAAACACTCATTCTCACTTACCCCAAACTACCTGTATCTGCAAAAATGCTGGTGTATACCGGAACATACCTGCGAATACTCATACAGAGTATTGGGCCACATCTCATAATCTTTGAATTCAAGTGTTTTCAAGATTAAGTCAGTGGTACCAAAGTTTTTAATGCTTAAACCCTTACATTTGAACACAAATTTTTGTAGTAACCATCGGAAATATTCTGACCCCCTAGGTTAAAAATTGATTAATTGACTAATTGTTTCATTGCTGGTATCTATGTATCAGTATAAGTACACTTTGCTGTTTCTACTACTGTACTTGAAGTATCTTAAATGCTGGACTTTTACTTGTCATGAATATTTTTAGATGCTGTTGTGCTCTGGTAAAAGGTATAATAACTTTCCCACCCCTGGACAGTATCATGGTGCGCCCATGCTGGTCCGTTTCCTTCTTTGCACCTGATTGGTGTTGCTGTCTTGTTTTTTAATATCTTCTAGATTTAACTCTCATCTCATATGGTGCTAAGGTCAATACATTCCTGATTTTTAGATGAGGCATATATAACTTAAGTCAATACACACTTCCATTTTTCTTCATATGATATGCTCTCTTTGAGTCAGCTGACACTTGAGGTGCCACTGACCCAGTGCTGTTATCGTCTTTGAAGGTGATAGGTACTGAGAGCCGAGTAGTGTCTGAGAATAGGATGAGAGAGGGGGAGGACTGTCTCTACTGGCCTGTGAAATGTTCATCAAATGAAGCAATGGTGGGTGGGGACGTGCAGGAGATGGAGTGAAGTCCACAGGGGAAAGAACATCATAGTTCAGGAGACACAAGGGAACCATAGAAATGATCTGCAGTCTTGGGTGGAAGGAAATAAAGAAGGGAAAGAAATGTTTTTGTGGGGGGAGCTAGTGAAAATTCCCCTCATAGCAGTGGAGGAGGTTTAATGGTATTTCATCTAGCTGATAAGGCAGATGAGAGACTGCTGATGGTTTCCTACATATATTAAATTCAGACATTTAAATTGGTGAATAGTTTTTTACATGCATTGGAAAAGTTTTGCTAACAGCTGTGAGGAGGACTTTTGTCTAAACCGTTGAAATGGTCGTCTCACAACCTTCGCCTCAGCTGGTACCATCTCAAAGTGTCCACCAAGCAATACACTGAACATAACATGACTCTTCCACAGTGTGTCTTTTGTCCTGTCACTCTCCCCTCACCCCCAACGGGTCACGGCAGATGGGTGCCTCTCCCTGAGCCTGGTTCTGCCCGAGGTTTCTTCTTATTAAAAGGGAGTTTTCCAAGTGTTTGCTCATTGGGGGTTGTTTGATTGTTGGAGTTTTCTCTGTATTATTGTAGGGTCTCTACCTTACAATATAAAGCAACTCGAGGCAATTGTTTGTTGTGATTTGGCATTATATAAATAAAATTGAATTTAATTAAGTTGAATAGACTGGTGAAAGCTGTGATGTTTAAAGGTCCTTCTGGCAAAAAGTGTACTGGAAATACATTTGAATAATTTTTTTCCTGTGCCTGAAGTATCAGATGGTCATGACTGAATCATGGACAGAACAGGATGAGTCATCCAATTCACTCACCTCATAAAAAAAGAGGTATAAACCAAATGCTGGATTTGGAGAACCTTTATACAAATAATTTTGACCCATTTTTAAAGATTAAGTAGGAACCAGTGGGACTGGAATTAGAAGCTATGAGAACAGATTGATCCTCAGACCAGCTAGCACTCATGTAAGGATTTCTTAAACTGTTTGAAGAACAACCCTGAGATGGAAATATCAAACTACTGAAAAACAGAGAGATCATCTTAAATAACCGCAGAGCTGACAGCAGGCTGGCGTGGGTCTTGATTTGTAGGCAGTGACTAAATTAGTGATGTTGGCCTTGTTGGCCGCTCTCTAACACCTGTATTTTGAGCTACATGTGAGAATGTTAAAATGCTCACAATGACAATACTCATGCTCATTTTTGATGTTTAGCTGAGTTTCTTTTCCATTTCTGTATTTGCTGATTAGCACTATACTAGTTCTAAGACCAAGGCTAATAGAAATTAGTGAGATTGTCAAATGAGAATATTTAAATATGAAAGTCATAGGACTGAAAAATTAAATATCATTCATCCTCTAAAATATTTTATACTCATCTACTAGTTTTTTAGACTTTTCAGCCTCCATTGAAGAGATGGAGGATCTTTCCTAGAGCCTTCACACTATTGCTGCTGAAAGTACAAATAAAAATGTGGTGAGAATAAGTATGTTGTTTGTAGCTTTTTTTTTCTGACCATGTTGAACCTACAGGTACAAAGATGGAAGATCCACAAAGCGGGTATCTCAGTAGTGCAGGATAGTCTTTGGTCTTTTCTCCCTAATTAAGAAAAAAACTTTTCTGTATGAAGCCTTTAGTTATCTGTACTCCCCCGAGGAGCCCTGCAGTTCTTCTCTACCTTTTCTTGTTTGCCTCTCATCTTTACTTCTTTATTTTGACAACTAGTGACTCGGGGTCTGATTCTATATTCTGGGCATCATTATTACACACACAAACACCCAAACTCCACCGTGCCTCTGGCTTTCAATCCCCTGCCTATACTTTATTTTCTCTTTGGAGGAGCTCTCTTTTCCACCCAAGACTGGTTATTAGAGTGGTGAGTCAGCTATTCATTCAAAACAGAGCGGGGGAGTGTTTGGTTTGGCTCTGATGCTTTTATTCTTGAATTAATTTAACCTCTGTGCAGCTAACAGAAGCATTCAGACTTTAAGATCACAGATCTCTGGGAGTATATAGTGTAATAAATCACCTGTGCAGGACACCACAGCCGGCGCTCTTCATTGGCACATAACTTCACTTTTTTTGTTTGATCTTTAACACACACAGTATGCGCACTGAATAATCATGCTCATGAGCTTTTGATGTTTTTGTAAAACTCAAGTAATAGTAGATGGATTGCCATAAATGTTGTACAGGTTTTAAAAAGTAATAAATATAGTGCCATATCAGAGCTTTACGTGCCCTCAACGAACAAAAGGAAGAACACCAGCATTGTAGGAAGAGATTTATATTCTTGACCAGTTTTGTTATTTTGTTTTTTTTTTAAGTTATATTTGTTCTCTCAAATGGTCATAAAACAGGAAAATGCATAGATTTCTGTAAGGTAACACACACTGGAACTGTGCGCGGACCATTCGTGCTTTACATGTTGTCGTTCTACCAAAGGGCCATTCTGATAACAAGCTTCACCTCATTCATCCAAAATAGAAATTATGAGAAAGAGGATGAAGTTTACACAGCATATTTGACCCTCTTTGGAAATTCAAACCGACATTGTTTCTCAGTTTGCATGCTTCATTTGGTGCAATGCAGTACACCCTGTGTTAATTTTGACAGAGTGGGGTTCAGTAACATAGCATATTTGCATATTCACACACATATGTGTGCACACATACATGTATACATACACAGTGTGTAAAGAGTGGATGGGAACACCCAATCAAAGCCCTGCATCCAAGTTGTATTTTGCAAAACCCGTATTTTTGTACCACTTTTTAAACTGAGTCATGCTGGGACGTTGCTTCAGATCCTCACTCAGTCTGTTCCACAGCTTCACTCCACATACAGAGATGTTTTCCTAAATGCATTCATGGTTTCTTCTGTCCTTACACGTCTCTATCTTAGTTGTTCCTCTGGCTGATTTCTCTTGTAATTAGTGTCATTAACTGCAAAAACTGGTAGGTGGCCACTGATGTCATTGATTAATAGTCCGCTCACAGTAATGTTTTCCGTGTCATTGGTGAAAATATTGTCAATTAAGGTGGCACAATGGGGTGTAATTCTGCGTGGCCTGGTAATTTTAGGATGTAAACTCAACCTGTCCATTGTGCTGAGAAATTCATTGGACATTTTATGCTTATTTGGATTTAGCAGGTCTGTGTTAAAATCACCACAGATTAAAAATAATATTTTGATTGGTTTTTGAGAAAATTTCTTCTATCCAGTCATTAAGTACTTGAATGCTAGAGCCTGGTGCTCTATGTATATACTGCTGATTGTTACATTTTTCATCTTTGCCTTACAAATTTAAATTATTTTAAGATTTTAAGGTTTTACACTCAGTTAACTTCATACCTGTCCAGTTCAAAGTCCAGACAAAAATCACTATTGCCCATTTAATCTTAGAAAAAAAAATTGGAAACTGGAATCAGCCAAGACAATTGCAATCCATGCATGTCGAAGTGTAACGTTAAAAACGTGGCACTGTTGGATTGCTATGTTGCTATCCTCCTGCTGGCTGAAAATGAGTTGGTGGTCCCTCTGTTTCAGCTATGAACTTCCTGACAGTTGAGTATACCGCCCATGTACTCGTAATGCATTTCATGTAGCTGTACTTGTCGGCGTGAATGCACTTGATGTGTGTGTGTGTGTCTATATATATATATATATATATATATATATATATATATATAAATATATATGAGAGAGAGAGAGAGAGAGAGATGGGATACTTGGGACATTGACATCTTTACCCAACACAGTTTGCATTAGACCTTAGCTTTGATTGTTTTGTTTTTTTTTGAAGGAGTTTCAGCTTTTTGATGGCTGTTTCTCGTGTTTGTACAGTAACAATCACACTTAAAACATCCAACACATGGCAGGTAGTAGCATGTTCTTCTTTTTTTAAATTTTGAACCATAAGCTGCACTTTAAGCATGCTAATACACTAAACAATATAGTTTTGTTTTGTTTTTTCTAAGCCTGTCATGTCTGGCAGTTTTTGCAATCGGAATGATGATCCAAATGTGCTGATGTACCAGACATATTTGCTTTTACAAAAACAGCTCTATAAGTTTCCTATAGGCTATTCTTGTTAATGTTTGTATTTTTATTTTTTTTATTTAGTTATTTATGCCAGAGCTGACAGGCAATAAGGAAGGGGAAAGGAAAAAGTGGAAAATAATAAATAAATAAATTAACAAAATAAAATTAAAAAATAAATAGATTAAAAAAAATCAAAGAGGAGGAGGAGAGAGGCAAAGGGGAGAAAGGGGGAAAAATAATCGAAAAAAGTAGATATACATACATACATACATACATACACACATTCACATATTTATACACACACACACAATCTTGCTGTTTGCAGTAATGTGTGTGTATGCATCTCTGTCATGGAATGCACTCAATAATGAGGGTAAGAAACCGCAACCATGCCCCCCGCGATCCAGAGGCGAGTAGGGAAGGACCCAGGGGACCCGGACTATCCACAGCCCACTAGGAGCTCAGAAGACCCGAGGCTGCACATCCTGATGGCAACTGCGCGTCACCCCAGAGGAGGTGGGGGGACCCCAGACAGAGCACCCACGGCCAAAGTGCAAGAGTCCAGAGAGCCATACTAAACAATATAGTTAAAACTGTAAACATTCTGCTAAACATCAATATTTTAGCATTGTCAATATGAGTACATTAGCATTTAGCTTAAAGCACAACTGTCTCTGAGTACAGCAAGCTGACAGACCCACTGTGGCTGCAGACTCTTGTTTTCTTATTAATAAGTTCATTCATGTATGAAGGAAAGCAATATAGTGTGAAACTTCCCAGTTTTTCCAGGTCACCTGAAGTCCTCATCAGATTACAATCCAGAGTTATGTTGTGCATGTGCAATAAGCTGAAATAACTATAAAAAATTTTTTCTTCTTTTCAGTGCCAGTCACTGTGGGCTACTGTCTGCTCACCGATCCATTTAAATAGCTTTTTTTTTTTACCCCCGCTGGTGGCTGTTTAAGGTTACAGCATAATAACAGTGAAAGTGTTTGCACTTTACAGAGACGACTTTAAAGTCTTTGAAAACATTCCCATAAAACAACAGAGCACTAATGGATTGAACTTAGCCTGCCGAGACGTCTTTTAGCTGCTTACATATTGCAAGACTGTATTAAGACCTCCCTAAATGGACAGCAAAGTGCAGGGATTTGTGATTTAGCGATTCCTTCAACATTTGATGGGTATAGAAACAGATATTCATGATTATGTGCATAATGATTAATTACAGCAGAGCTCTGTTGAGTGCTTTTCAATACATGGGAAATTGTGTGTGAGTGACAGTTTTATTGATCACAGAGCTGTGAAGATGATTGTGTGTGTGTGTGTGTGTGTAAACTGCAGTCAGTAAGTAATGCGTTCAATTCTGTGGAAAAGGGAGATTGATTTGTTGTTTGAAGTACTTCTAAGTCGTGACAAAAGGGTGTGACAGTCACACATCCGTCATAATTAGTCTTTCACTGTTGTAACACTCATCATTCCTCGTGTACCTTATGATTTCTGCTCAGAAAACCTTTTACACATGTGCACAGTCATTTATTTATTCATCATAACAGCGTGCCGTGCAGGCTTTGTGCATTATACATGGTTCATGTTTTTATTCCTACCACCTCTGTCACAACATCAACTATTCAACAAGAGGAAGAGAACAAGAGTTGCCTGAAATAAGCTCCTGTTTGCGTATTGATTGGCCTGCTGATGAACATCATACACCTGCCATGCACATGAGTTCAACATTTATGTAATGATTGATTTTTACTTATGAAATTCAGCCACCGCATGATCTGACACAGTCCTGGGACAGAGTTTTTCTGCTCTTGCACATGTTTGACAATCTATCACAGTCCACAGTGTGTACCTGTAATCAATAATGTGCAGCAAGGAGCAATTACTGAAGGCTGGAAGTAAATGGGAAGAGAGGCCGGGTAGTGCTGTGTTTACCAAATGATTTCTACCTGTGGTGACACCGGCGCTCAAGAGATGGAGGTGTTGGTCTGTCCATTGGTTCACTTGAATCCTAACTGAAATATCTCAAAAGTTATCAAAATGAATGCCATGAAATTTTGCATAGATTTTCATAATCTCCAGAGGATTCCTTCTGATTCTGGTGTTCCCTCAGTTTTTCATCTAGCATTATTAAACTGACATTTGTGGTTATGGGTTAAATATCTCATCAAATATTAGATGGATTCCCTTTAAAATCTTTAAAAAAAACATCCAATACATTCAAGATGAATGGTTATTTTAGCTTGACAGTGAACACAATTTGGTTAATAACTAAATAGCCATATCTTTACTGTGTGTGAAACTGAGATGGTGAACATGGTAATGCTTAACACATAAATATAATATTAGCACTGAGTGGGATGGGAGACATGATTCACTTTAACCCTTTAAAGTAACAGCTTACCTCCAAAGGTCATTGAGGTCATTGAGGTAATGTAAATATTTGAAACTTTGACCCTAAAGATGAGCATCTGCCATCGTCGGGCATAAAAGAAGTACCAACACTTCATTAAATCCACACTGAGAGACAACTTTCACAATATTCACACTGACTTATTCTTAAGTAACTTTAAAAACTTTGAAATCGGCACCAGAATTTCAAACTTTTTTTTTTTTTAAATGACCAAACCACATGCTAGCTGTTGCTTGTCATGAGCGGTAAATATAGAAATGATGTACATTTTTAGACAGCCTCTTGTGGAAGGTGTTCATGCTGTGGCAATTGGTTGTTCACAACTCACCTCCGCACATCTGGCCTATCACGATGTGAGGTGGGCGTCAGTGTTGGAGTGTCAGTCTCTAAAAGTAACAAGTGTGGCTTTACCCTCATCATTTTTTATTTTAGCCTGCAGCATATGAAAGAAAAAGTATAAGTCTAAATGTGTGCACACACATTATTTTGTGGCTTTTATTTGCTTTTTTTTTGCAAATCCCCCCCCACCCCACTCAGATTGATGTCTGCTTCTGCAACCAGCAGCAGTCTCTCACTGACTTGATGTGATAGATGGCCTAAATGTTTAAACTGCCCTCGGCAAGATCCCAACTCTTTCTCTACAATTACTTGGTTGGTTTGTTCTTTCTAATCATAGATATGTCATTCTGTGCCATAATGCTGAACAATAGCCAGCTCCAAGCATTAGCTGCTAAACCCCCACCCCACCCCCCCCACTGTCTCTTTCACTTTGCGTCCCTGCCTTCCGTTGCTCCTTGCTCTCCTGCTCTCTCCCTGCATGGGTTATGTGACTCACACACCACTAAAAACTAATACAACATTAACTGTGCTCCAAAGAAAGCTCTATATTGTTACAGTTCTGTCTGTTTACCATCACACGCCTGAGGCTGTTTGTCAAATGGCCTTTTGCTGATATCTCACAGAGGTTCAGTCTAACGTATGTGTCTCGGCTTTCCTTTAAAATTAAGGCGGCATTCTTCCTGGCCGGGATGCTTGGTCTCCATGGTAACATCAGGTCCATTATAAGTGCCACAAAGGGCATGCTAGGGAATGTTAAATTGCCAGTGTGCCAGTCTCCATCACCTCACTAGGTTGATTGTGTAACTCACACACCCGTGGGAAAGCCTCCTTTCTCCCTTGTTCTCTTCCACTCTCCTCCTTCCTCCTTTTTCTGTCGCACATTTGCCTCTCTCCTTTCCTCTCATACTATTTCGGTCATACACACACCGCGCACAAACACATCAGTAACCGAGTCGAACACTGACCCCTAGTGGTAAAGTATTGTCAAGTCCTCTAACACAGTGGGTTTCAAAGTTTTACTGTCCAATGGCCGGTAAACCAGAATTTTCAAGGGACATCTGTGATCATATCTGCATAAAATAACCTCTGTCTGACATGTTATCAAACAACACCCACTTCATGTGGAAAGAATAATATTACCCAACAGCAGTTTAAAAAGAAAAACTCTTTATTAGGTACACCTGTTCAACTGCTTGTTAACACAAATATTTAATCAGCCAATCACATGGCAGCAACTCAGTGCATTTAGGCATGGAGGCATTGGTCAAGAAAACGTGCTTACGTTGAAACCAAGCATCAAAATGAGGAAGAAAGGTGATTTAAGTGACTCTGGACATGTCATGGTTGTTGGTGCCAGACAAGCTGGTCTGAATAGCTCAGAAACTGTTTGTGTGCTGGGATTTTGCAGTGCAGACATCTGTAGGATTTAATATCAATTGACCAGCAGTTCTCTGGGCAAAAATGCTTTGGTGATGTTTGAGGTCAGAGGAGAATAGGCATACTGTTTCAAGCTGATGAGTGTAATGCAGAAGAGCATCCCTGAATGCACAATGCAGCAAGCCTTGAAGAAGATGGGCTAAAGCAGCAGACCACACTGGGTATTTATTTATTGATCCCTTATATATATCCAGGTACAATAAAAGTACTCCTGTCAGCTAAGAACAGGAAACTGAGGCTACAGTCTGCACAAGCTCACCTAAACTGGACAATAAATGAAAAATTTGCCTGATCTGACAAATTTTGATTTTGACTTTGATGTAAACAGCGTAAAAGCATGGATCCACCCTGCCTTTTATCAACGCTTCAGGCTGCTGGTGATAAAATGGTGTGGGAGATATTTTCTTGGCACACGTTGGTCGCCGTAGTACCAGCTCAACATTGTTTAAACACCACAGCCTACTGAGTATTGCTGCTGACCACGTCCATCTCTTTATGACCACTGTGTACCAATCTTCTGATGGCTGCTTCCAGGACAATAACGTGCCATGTCACAAAGCTCAAATTATCTCAAACTGATTTCTTGAACATGACAATGAGTTCATTGTACTCAGATGGCCTCTGCAGTCACCAGATGGCAATCCAATAGAGCACCTTTGGGATGTGGTGGAACCAGATTTACATCATGGATGTGTAGCTGACAGATTTGCAGCAATTGTTTGATGCTATCATGTCGATATGGACCAAAATTTCTGAGGAAGGTTTCCAGCGCCTTGTTGAATCTGTGGAAAAAGAATTAAGGCAGTTCTGAAACCAAAAAGGGTCCAACCTGGTACTAGCTAGGTGTGCCTAAAAAAGTGGCTGGTGAGTGTATATCAAAATGCAAATTATGTTTCTTGTGGGTTTACGTCTCATTGTGTGTTGAATAAAGAGCATATTTGTATGAACCTCTGGATGCTTTTTGTCCCCATCTGTTGCAGTGGCATGATCACTAAGAGGCCTTTTTGCCATGTCAGAGGAGAAGCACTGCTGAAGAAGGTGTTGGATTTGAATTCAAATCTGCTAGTTATCTTTTTTAGAAGACTTTTAACCAAATCTCAGTGCTGTTTAGACTGCTGAGTGGGTTGCAGTCTCTGGTTCAGAGCCAGCACTTTTTTGAAGTGCAGCAAGTTTCTCTCTCTAAAGAGATTCTTGGTTTCCAGGTGCTTCTTTATCTTGCTCTGCTTTATGTTGGCATTAGCCAACATTTCCCTAGAGATACCACACATGACCTGAAGACAAGGGAGCTTTTATGATGCCATCTACAGAGTCTTGTCTTTTCCTTTGTTGGTGAGCCATCTGCAGTGGAGGTTGGTTTTGGGTTGCTCCACACTAGAAAGTGATCAATTTTTAACCCTTGTTACCCTGCTAACTCTCAGTCAAGGCCTTTGATGTTTCACACTTTCATTTTTTTCCAGCATCCTGCAACTCTGTAAACAGATCAGGGTTCTATTTATTTATTTATTTATTTATTTTAAATTGTGGAAAATGAGTGCTGTGCAGTAAATAAAAAATCCCCCATTCGGTAGTATATTACAGTAATAATGAATGTTTTTCACAAAATTCCAGGCGCACCAGAAGTTTTCTCTCAGAGCCAAAATCTCTCTCCTGTGTCACTCAGGTCTTCACTCGCTACGGGAAGTGTTATACCTTTAATGCCGGCGGTGATGGACGCCCTCCCCTCATCACCACCAAGGGAGGTATGGGTAATGGGCTTGAACTCATGCTGGACATCCAGCAGGATGAATATGCACCAGTCTGGGGAGAAACAGGTAAGAGGAAGGCCATTCACATGGCAGATTATGGCTGTCTGTCACACTAATCGGAATACTGATGTGTATCAGTGCCGATACTTCAGAGTACGAAACTCAAGAGACAAAACTGTTCTAAGGTTCAGGATTCATTGGTGAAACACCTTTTCACAGTGATCCCACTTTTTTTTTTTTTTGCGCTTTCCTGCAGATGAGACTTCATTTGAAGCTGGGGTCAAAGTTCAGATTCACAGTCAGGACGAGCCATCCTTCATTGACCAGCTTGGATTCGGAGTGGCACCTGGGTTCCAGACATTTGTTTCCTGCCAAGAACAGAGGGTGCAAATTGTTGCTTATTAATTTTATGAATTATTATGTTATTATACTATTATTATACAAAGGAATAGTGTAGATATCTGGAAACTGCCTTATTTCCTCCTACAAACTATCCCAAATGTAAAAGTTGTCAATTCACAATCACTATTGCTTAAAACAAGGAAAAGCAACAACTCACCATATAAGGAGCAGAAATCAAAAAGAATTTGCCTTAAAATGACTAAATCAGTTTGGTTGTCTGATTTCCTGTCATTTGATTGATTCATCAATCAGCTCTCCATCAGACACAGACACAAACAAAAAGAAAAACACACTCAAACCAAGAATGTGTCTTCAGTTTTTTGGTCCTTTTGGATGTTTTGGTTAGACAAAATAATAGCCACAGCTTGTACACAATTTGGTGTGTGAATTAATTCAAGTGTTTACAGTTTCATACTATAGTATTTATTTAAAACTACTTGGTGTTATGTGGACATTGCAGCTGATATACCTCCCCCCACCCTGGGGAGACTGTAAGGTGACGCCCATGGAGTCGGACTTCTTTGACACTTACAGCATCACAGCTTGTCGCATTGACTGCGAAACGCGCTACCTGGTGGACAACTGCAACTGTCGCATGGTGCACATGCCTGGTAGGAATCCGCTCTTTCTCTGTGTTGTATCAGACTTACACCAATCTGAGAAATTACTGAAGGCACTTCAGAGAAGGAAATCAAAGAAAAATTCATTAATGTGAGTGTCTGTTGCTGCGGCTGCAGGCGATGCCCCCTACTGCACCCCCGAGCAGTACAAAGAATGTGCTGACCCAGCTCTGGGTAAGAAAGAGGCTTCATACTCATCTAAATCTTTAAAGAACATATACACACACACACACACACACATGCTTCCATGTCTTCAGAGGGCATCAAGTTGAATCACATTTATTTCCTGCACATTTAATCAAAACCTCATCTTACCCTAATTATGTCTTTATACTCGAATGTATGAATTTATATTATATGGCCCTGATGATTGTTCCCAAAAAAGAGGACAATGCACACAGATTTATGTCCAAAAAACATTAGTAAGACACACACATGCACACGCAGATACACATGCACATTAGGCCATGACATCTTGAAGTCACAGTCCCACTGATCCAAAGGCCAAGCTGTGCTCTGGTTTTCCTCTCTCCAGATTTCCTGGTGGAAAGAGACAATGAGTTCTGTGTGTGTGAGACGCCGTGCAACATGACCAGATACAGCAAAGAGCTGTCCTTTGTCAAGATCCCCAGCAAGGCCTCTGCTAAATATCTTGCAAAGAAATACAACAAATCTGAGCAGTACATTAAGTAAGTGTGTTCATTTTGTGCGTTGCGCAAACTAACCATAAGCCTGCGATGAATGATTATTTCATTACAGATTTTTTTTTCTTGAATATTTCATTGTATTTTCTAATCTTAGTCTAAAAAAATAAAAAAAATTTAAAAAGTCATTTTTAAAAGCCCAGAGTGTTTTAGGTTATCTTGCTTAGTTTAATCAAGAGCCCCAAAGCTAAAGATATTCACTTTAAACAGAAAACCCCAAACAGAGAGGCCTTCATCAAAAGAATTTTGTGCTGACTATTTTCTAAATGGTTTTAAGGGGTGAAAGAAAATCTAATACCAGACGGTGTCTCTTGATTTCAGCTCTGCATTGATTCAGTTTTCATGAACTCATATACTATTTTTACATGTTAACTCATGTATATGTGCGTATAAAATATTGTGGGTTTTTTTTTACTTATTCTTAAATCTGTTTACATTCTAGTATTTTCTGATCCTTGGAAAGCAGTTTGTGCTTTTGTTTAAAAGAGTCCACTACATAACTACTGTTATTGTTATTATCAGTAAAGGCTGAGGCAACCTGACTTTAAAGTTCCAAATTTTCCATTCAGTGTCTGAAGTTGTGCTTGGATATCTGCAAGAAAATTCCTCCAAGTAAAAGTCCTGCAATCAGCATTTTACTCCAGTCAAAGCACTGAAGCTGCAGCATGGCACATTTCAGAGCAAAGTGTTAAGGCCTGTTACATATTTAAATTATTACTTTAATGTTGCAGCTGATAAATATGGGTGTCATTTAATTTATTCTATATGCTGCTAAAATAGCTCATGTGTTTGATCAAAAAAGTCTTGATGCTGAGTTATTCATCATCAAATAAGAAGTAACTGAATTGCTCGCATAAATTTAGTACCTTTAAAGGAGACATATACAAAATTCACTTTTTCAGCCCTTAAATACACTTTTTTGTGTAATTTGAGTGTGTCGGAGTGCAGAAAATTTAAATGTACTCTCTCCCAGTGCTGCGTAGATATCTTTATATTCTTTTTGGGTCATATTTTTCAGTCTGTTCAGTTTTCTTTCCTCTTACGTCCCAGTATTTGTTGTGGAACTGCTAAACAAGGTCATGGACTTCCGGCTTACCGATTTCATGAATCTGCCATTTTTATCTTCAGTTACTCCGAAGTTGCAAGTAGACAAGTCAAAACGTTCGGTTGTTGGGTGTATTAACCCACACGATTCCTTACATTTCCCACCGGCATCCTATCCCTGCTGACCAGGCAGTAAGGCTGCAAGTTGCAGGGTACACCCCATACAGGTCACCAGCCACCAGAGCAAGGGAGACAACCATTCTCACCTGTGAGCAATTGACCTAATCCCAGTAACTGTCTTCGGATTGCGGGAGGAAACCCGCGTAGAACATGCAAACTCCGCATAGCAAGAGGCCCAGGCGGAATCGAACCCAGATTATTTAATAGTTATTCTAGCTGTGAGGCAGCAGTGCTAACCACCACACCACCGTGCTGCTCAGTGACCAAAATATTTTTTTACAATGTTGAACTGTGTCTGTTTAAATTTGGTAAATAAACAAACATGATAAAACTCAGCCCTGCTGAACACTATTACATGCACATTTACAAATAACATTTGTCCATGGAACAATAACAAAAAAAAAACTGTACAAGTAGAGAACCAGAGATTGAACAAAAAAACAAACAAAAATGCCAAGGTGGAATTGAACCCAGACCTTCTAGATGCCATTCTACCTGTGAGGCAGCAGTGCTAACCACCATGCTGCTGCATATTGATCCAGTCTGTTAAAACCGGTATAAACTAGATGATATTAAGTTGATTGAACTCAAACACATAATTACAATAAGATAGACCATCAAAGAGTACAGTCTACTCAGCATTAACAAGTAATGTTCACATTCTAGGTCATTTTAAGTAATATGAACTCAATATTTTTACATCGAATCAAAATCTGGGTTTACAGTGTATGTGCCCTTTAAAAGTACAAGTTTGCTCTGAAAGGGAGGAGCAGAACTATAAAGTGAGTCTGTTGTGCTAGTTTCCAGGTTAGTATTTTTAGTCTTGGACTTGAGTATTGAGTGATTCACGGGTTAAAATAATGCCTTTTTATCTTTTACTGAGCCTTGGTGCGGCTCATCAGTTCATCCTCTGTCTGAAACAAGCTGCTTTAGCACCTCTCTCTTTAAGCCAACTTTCTTCTGATTGGCTGCCCCTTGCAAATAGAAGGTTTGAATAGTAGGTAGGGCTTCTGTGCTCACAGCAAGTTATGTGCCTGAGATGGCCCTTCATATCTAGCCAAGAATAGAAAAAACTTTGTTAAACCAAGTGTTTAGAGCAATGTGAAACCCACGCTTGTGGCTCACAGTGATTACATGTGTATACACTGATTATTTGAATGTTCAGCCATGTTCATTATGGATATCCACATTTTTTGACAGTATATATGTGACAGGAAATGGGGAAATACACAGTAGCGTGACAGATAAATACTCTAATGAAATAAAATTTCTCATAAGATTCGCGGATGTGAAGGAGGATGGGCAGAGGGTTGGTGTGGCAGAGGAGAATGCTAGAGATAGTGTGAGATGTAGTGACCCCCTAAAGGGAGCAGCTGGAAGAAGAAAAGGAAAGTTTCTCTAAAACTGTGTCATGATAATCTGGATGACATTGTCAGGGTCATATTTTAGACTTGGGAACAGTCCTTTTAGAGCCACTTAAAAAGAAAAACATTAAAATCTCAGCTCTCATATGCTCTTAATTATTACAGCTTACAGCTTCAAAATGAAATATTTGTGTCTTCATCTGTTTATGTTGTCTCCGCAGGGAAAATATCCTGGTTTTAGACATCTTCTTTGAAGCTCTTAATTATGAAACTATTGAACAGAAGAAAGCATATGAAGTGGCTGGGCTTTTAGGTACAGCTTCATTTCTCTTATATATTGTAGACTGCTTACCCTTTTTGTCTTTGATTCACATTTGTCATGGATGTGCTTCCATTTCAGGTGATATTGGTGGTCAGATGGGACTTTTTATTGGTGCAAGCATACTGACTATTCTGGAGATATTTGACTACCTTTATGAGGTAAGAAATTGTAGAAAATATAGGAGAAAATTCTTGATGCATCTGTAATATTTCTAAAATATCCACAAATATTTTATATGTGAGGTGTTAGACTTGATGTATTTAAATTTGACCATAATTATGTCAATAGAAATGATCAGAGGAGACTGTATTTCACACCACCGTTCTGTTTTGTTTCTGGCATTTGAAGCAGTGTTTATACCTCTATATTTAGAAAATCTAAGTCATTAAAGCATTTCAAGTGCAGTTAGGTGACTTATTTCTTTTCCTGTACTGACTTTGCTGCAACTGTGCTTTTTATCCCCTCAGGTAATGAAGTACAAACTGTGCCGCTGCTCTGATAAGAAGCAAAAGCATAACAACAACGACGACCAGGGAACGGTCCTGAGCTTAGACGATGTCAAGTGTCACGTCAGTAACTTTCACTAAGCTTCTGCAGTCCAGAGCAGAGAGCTGCTGCACTCTGTTTCTGAGCAGCTTCATTGACTTTGTTCTTTGCAGGTTTTTTTCCCACTGCTGGAACAACAAAAGAAGTGTGTGAACTGTGCCTGATTAAGCTTTGTAAGCAAGAAGCTGAATAGGGACATGTGGCTGAAGTAAGTAGAGGGCCACACAGACGTGAGGCCAGCAGAACCCAGTGAATCCAATCCAATCCAACTTTATTTATAGAGCACTTTAAAAGAAGACAACATAGTTGAACAAAGTGTTTTTCAGTTAAAAGACAGCAATAAAATGCAACACAGATAATGAACAAAAAGTAAAAAAAACAAAAACATTAAACATTAATATGTACAATAAATAAAACTAAAAAGACTAAGATTAAAAAGTGACCAAAATGACTAAAACTGACGAGACGCTAAGTCTAATATTAATCTTGAAATGCCTTAGAGAAAAGGTGTGTTTTTAAACGTGACTTAAAAACCTCTAGTGTTGGGGCCAGCCTAATATGGAGAGGTAACTCATTCCATAATTTGGGGCAACAGCATCTCAGTCCCTCTGTGTTTCAGTCTCAACATGGGGACAACAAGGAGTGACTGGTCAGCAGTCCTGAGAGACCTTTGAGTGGTGTGTGTGTATGTGTGTGTGTGTGTATATATATATATATATATATATATATATATATATATATATATATATATGTGTGTATGTATGTACAAGGTCTGCCTGGTACATGGGAGCCAGGCTGCTCAAAACTTTAAAAGCAAAGTGAATTAAAAATGTTAGAATAACTGTATGGTCATCTGTAAACTTTACATAGTAACAGATACAGTTAAAGGTTACGCAGGTTCATATGTGTTTAGAAATCCAGCTATGTTGTGTCAGACAGTTTTCATGTGAAATAGTTGTTAATTTGCGGGAATTTTGTCTGCTCTGCACATGTTTTTTTTTTTTTTTTTATTTGATCAAACCAACTTTCTGTTTTACTTTCATGTTGTCCATTGTCATCTTATGGCCGTCTTCCCTTGTTAAACTCGGTGCATTCTTCCAGCATACTCTACTACCTCGTCTCGCAGGCTGACAGTGCCAAAAAGAATATTGATGAGCCAAGTAAAAACAAACTAACAAAAAGGTCATTTTCATGAAGAGTAGGCTGACACGAAAGCAAGCCCAACATTTTCTTGAATAGCAGTCACAGGCTGTTTTCACATAAGGCATTTTGATGTGTCACAGCAGGTTAAAGCACAAATGTAAGGATAGCTCGGATCCATTTAATTTTTTTAATTACAGCCCCTCTGCAGCTAGATGCATAAAACCGTGTGTGGCATCACGACAAACAGTGTGCAGTCCTTTATTAATTTGTTAATACCTGTGTGTATGGGTGGTGGGGCAATCCATATGATCTTTATGGATACACATAGTTTATGCACCCGGGCTCTGATATCATGCATGATGTCGCACTTTGATCCCATCATATGCTTGTAAATGTTTATCAGTAACCTTTGTTTTTCTGCTGTAACAAGTTCAGATGTCTGCTGTGAAAAAGGTCTGCTGTCATAACTATTTAGCTTAACATCTAGCAGGAAGTCATTCAGAAGGACCATTAACATTAAAAACTAGTTGATAATAATTCATGCACACAATACTACAAAGAAATATTTTAAAAAAAACACTTCTTCATTGTATACTGTTAGTTTTTACTGTAGAAATTAGGAAGTTATTAACACATAATCTAATAAAATTCATTTAAGAGAATGTCAATCATGTTTACTGTATATGCTTCTTGTCACATTTTAAGGAATTCCCCTTCTGCTGTGTTAACAAGGTAAGATTACATCAAGGATAAATATTTTGAATGTTTTTTTCCCCATCCTTTAGGGCTCTGACTTGCATGTAGCACTGTACAGCATACATCTCAAATGTACAGTTCATCCGCACGTCTGGCTGCAGTTCGAGTCTTCTTCTGTCTGGGTGTCTGGGCGTGTATTGTGAGCATGTATTTACTTGTGGTTTTATAATAACTTAGATTTATATAGCACCTTTCCAGAGGCCCAAAGACGCTTTACAAAGAGTATAAATAAACAAAAGTAACTAAACAAAAAAAACTAGAGATTGAAGACCTTGTTGAACTGGTGAGTTTTCAAAAGTTTCTGAAGAGTCCAGTGACTGGTACTGAGATAAAGTTGTGTGTCATCAGCATAGGAATGGAAACAGAGACCTTGGCAGCAGATGATCTGACCAAGGGGGAGCATGCAGATGTGAAGAGAAGGGGTCCAAACACAGAACCTTGAGGCACACTGTGGTTAACTGGAGCAGAGGTGGAGCAGGAGCCTCCCATTGTGACAAACTGTGTTCTGTTGGAGATGTATGGACTGAAATCCAGGAGTAGTACAGTACCAGTGAGGCCAAGATAGACTGGATGAATAGATAAGGAGGGTGGCATGAGAAACGGCGTCAAAGGCTGCAGAAAGGTCCAGGAGGATGAGGATGCCGATGTGCCCAGAGTCAGCAGCAAAAAAAGGTCATCAGTTATTTTAATGGGAGCAGTCTCGCTGCTCTGGTGTGCCCTGAAGCCAGATAGTAGGGCTTCATGGAGGTCATGGTTGGACATGTGTTGCTGGAGTTGGGTGGCCACTGCTCCTTCCAAGATTTTACTGAGGAAAGGAAGGTTGGAGATAGGCCGGAAATTGTTAAGGTTATCAGGGTCTAGACCTGACTTCTAGAGGATTGGAGTCAAAGAGGTAGTTTTGAAGCTGGAGGGTACCACTCCTGACTCCAGAGAAGAGTTGACGATGTCAACTATAAGGAGACACAGAGCAGGCAGACATGTCTTTAGACCAGCATTGTCTGCTTGGGGTCCAGGGTGCAAGTGGAGGTTTTAGCCTGAGAGATCCACTGTGGTAACTTGAGAGGAATTCACAGAGAAGGAGAAGAAGGAGCACTGAGATAGATGTACAGCAGGGGGGATGAAATCCTGTAGCTGGTGTACAGGTGCTAGGAGGTGGAAAAAAATCTGCCCTTAAATGCTCAACGCTGTGTGTGTGGGTGTGTGTGAGTGTGTTATGTCAGGTAGTGGTGAAAATGTGAGTTCTGCAGAGCATGTTTGACAGTTTCTCTCATGATTATGTATATACCAAAATTAGGGACACACCAATGTATTTGACCAAACTTCATCAGATCTTTGCAGAGGTTCAAGTGACCATTCACCTCTGCTAAAAAGAATGTATTTACTGATATTGGTGGACAGTGTTTTGCTGTTTGACATCTTTTTTGCACTGCCTAATGTTTTAAGATGGTGTATTAGTTCTGTTATTGAAGAATGTCATATTTGGTGCATCCCTACTGAAAATCTAACCATGTCAAATATTCTGTTGCAGATCATTTGTTTGACTCTGTGCTCTGTTTTATTCTCAACAGGAAGTGGGATCTGATTAGTGTGTAGCTGTGTGGTGTTACTATCAAGCACAATTATTCCATCAGCTGTAATTTATTGTAAATATTACTGTTGAATGTGGATAATAATCCTAGTGTATTAGCAATAGTCTGCTCTGTCTAATGTTGTACTTAATGGATTTATTTCATTGAAACTTGCTGTGTCTCAGTTCATTTTTTCTGTACATGACCAAATTGTTTATTTGTCAAAGACCGTAATAAAGTAGGGGGGTATTTTTCTTTTTTGTGAGTATTGCTAGAGTCACAGCAGCCATTCTCATTAGTACATGAGAATTAAATAGCCAGATTGTTGCTGCATGAGGTCGCCGAGCTTATCGCTTTTGTTTTCAACTCTGTTTTTACTTTTGCCTTTTCATTTGTGATATGAAAGGACAGCTGTTTTAGTCTGGTGACATAAGATGAATAATGGACTTGAATCAGTTGTTATATTAAAGATTAAATGCTAACTGTATGTATCTCTTATTCATTCAAGTGTTATGTGCACTCATTAACATTTATTTCGTGGAAAAGGGGATAACCGGTTGGGAGGATGGACTTCTGACTCTGTACTTCTGACCCTACTTCTTTGTAAGCAGGAGCGTGGCTACGGGTGGGGTCTGGGATGGATCCAGGTCCCATTTTTCTGGGAAAAGCACTGTGGTCCTCCTCAGGGGAATATTGTAACTATAAATATATGACGTTAAATAATGCAGTAATATACACTGAAAGTTCTTGTGCTAATTTTAACTGCAAAAGAACACTTTTTACCCAATCAGCCAAGGGCTTGACAAGAACAACACCCCATCAGCGCTGATGGGGTATTAGACTACTACTAAAAGCCATAAGTGTATTTACTTAGAAGGGATGTCATATAGGCTTCTCATACTGATAGCTTAGCTCAGGGATGGGCAACTCCAGGCCTCGAGGGCTGGTGTCCTGCAGCTTTTAGATGTGTCCCTGATCCAACATACCTGAATCAAATGGCTGAATTACCTTCTCATCATGCAGTCAAGTTCTCCAGAGTCCTGCTAATGACTTCTATATGTGATTCAGGTGTGTTGGATCAGGAAAACATCTAAAACCTGCAGGACACCAGCCCTCGAGGCCTGGAGTTGCCCACCCCTGGCTTAGCTGCATCTACTGACAATCTCTGACACTTTGGAATTTAGCAACATGGATACAACTCATGCATATATTTATTTTTTATTTTGCAGTTTTCTCAATGGCGCAGTGCAATATGTAGCTACAGCACCACGGTTTGTCTTTTGACAAAATGACATTCAAAGCTTTTTCCCAATTTGCATTCATTGAATTTTCATAATGATAATAACCATTCTGCTGTCAGATTGCTGCAACCTTATGCATTTTGTAGCCAGGGCACAATTTGATAGCAGAAGTGTTAAAAGATGTTTCATGCTTTATGTGTATTTATTTATTTATTTGCCTTTTATGTAAACATGGCCTGGACTGTTTTGTCAATATAGTTGGAATGTATAATCAAAATGACGATGAGGTGCAAAGGACTGATTCATATGGTACATTTAAGTGTTTAATTTCTTATTTTTTTACCAATTACAACCAAGGAGAGTTGATGTCTTTAATTAGACCTTTGACAAATAACAGGCAATAAAGTATAATCACTGTTTGGTCATGTATACTGTCATGACAATGCAGGTAAGAATACATTGTGATTAGCAGAGTATTCATATATTAAGGTTCATTAGGGCTTACTAAATTATATTCGCTTCTGGTGTTTCAATGGTGACCAGGCAGGAGGGATTTTTTTTTTTTTTGTCTAGTTTTTTTTTTTTTACACTAAGCATTTGTGGCTGCATATGGGTTTTAAGTGATTGTAAAGTTACTTAGTTAATAAAAAATTATGATTTGGGGGTCTGAAACTCACCCGGCAGGGTCACTGGAATCAAAGCTTTTTTAGGCCTAGTACAATAACAGTACTCATTTCCTTATGGGGTTGGAAGGACAAATTTTTATGTTGCTGCATGCAATCAGTTACAGTCAACACGTACGTTCTCCTATGCAGTCCTCCAGAAACCCAACAACATGGAGCTCAATTATGCATAGGTCAAGTGCTGATTGGTTGACAAGCTGACCAAAACTGGAAGGGCAGCGACAGTGGAGTTCACTGGGAACAGAAAAACCATGAAAAGATTTTTTAAAAATACGGCATGAAAAGCAGATAGTGGCTGCAGTGGGCACTTTTCATTGTTTTTAACACTTGATTTCACTTAAATTCTTTGTATATTGCTGATGGACAAGCAAGAGTAGCCCACAGACTGGTTGTATCGCATGCTTTGGACACTGACTGGATCTAGCAACAGACGGTCTCTGCAAGTAGATTGCATGCCAGTGCACTGCTATCAGAAAACTATGTGGCTCCCTTTAGAGATAGAGTGAGGAGCTTGGGCGTTTAGGAGTAGAGGCACAGATAAAAAAAGCTGAGGTGGTTTGGGCATGTTTGACTGGGAGGAGACACTGGAGAGATTATGTCTCTTAGCTGGTTTGGGAACTCCCAGCAGAGTTGGAGGAGATGGCCGGGGAGAGGGAGGTCTGTAAATCTGTACTTAGAGTGCCGCCCCTGGGAACTGGAGATAGATAAGTGGGTTTTATTTTTGTTTAGTTTTTTTTTTTAATGTTTTTTTAAGGATTGATGGATGGACCATTGGCCCCCTTTGAAACTTTCTGGGGAAAAAAGCGCATCAGGCCAAAATTCATTCCAGCATTCACATTTTCACTTGTAAGGTTATAACAGCACTACAGAAAAGCACTTCTTGAACCTAATAAGACTGCAGCAGCACAACAATCAGTCACTGTAACAGTGTAAGATCAAGTCTCATTGGTGAATGTTTCTGTTGGGGGTTCATTTCTTTCATTAGAAAATCTGAAAGCACAAGTTAGATTTCTCAAAATGCTCATTTTCACACTTTTTCTGTTAGCACATCAGCCTGAATTTCACCATGTGTGGCTGTGATCTGCATGTTAAGCCTTAACTTTTAATCATCGTGACAATAATGTGTTGCTATTGTTTATTATAAACAAATGGGCAGGAGTAAAAAAAATTTTAAAAAGCCTTTCGCTGTTTGTACCTGTTATTATAGTTATTATTAAAATGTCAGAGTGTATGTTTCAACACTGCAGCACAGTGGGACAGAGCCTTATTTAACTAATGAATTCACATTACACCAAATCATATCCGTGACTCTTGAATGAATGTAGGAGTAATCAAATGAGATTATCCCATGACAAAATACTTGTATGGCACATTAATATAATCGAGTCTGTGGTGGCGATACAATCATGAACAATTTTTAGCAAAGCTTTTCTCAGTATAGTCTTAAACCAGAGTGCTGAGTCTACCTCGTTCCTGCGTCCCCTCTTCTGCATGCCATCCAGCACTTGTGTAACAAGCTCGTCCTTTGTTTGAGCCCTTTGGACCAAATAATTTCTCCCACAGTGATCTTTCTGTGGCTGCTCCAGTGACTTTTAATGTCCTGCTTATATTTTGAAGAGGGAAAACTTTGCACAGCATACTAAACTGGTAGAGTAAAATCTGCAAAATCAGACTTAAAAATTACATCCATGACAAACTCCATTAGAAGTCCTTACTCATTTAAGTTTCATACAACGTTGTGTTATTATTGCTGATGCACTAAAACATGAAGGCCCTCAGTTCTGATAATTTTGGGGGGATTCAGAGTGGACAGTAGACTTATAAACCCTGCTGGTAAAAAGTTCACTCTAAGTTGGAGGTGCATTTATTTATTTCAACTTGATTAGGCCCACATTTTAAGAAAGACAGGGGGAAAAGTGGTTTTACCACCTACTGGTAAAATTAGCCTGCTTTTTCTTCTGTATCTTTAAAAAACATTGTTGTGGATGATCTTCAGACCAAATGCCAGCTGCTTGGTCCACCTCACTGCTGTTTGCAGCAACATTTACAATAAAATGTAGATTCCACAGACTGTATTTAATACCTGTGGATACTTCTCTCATTATTGAGCCTTTATTAAGTGTTTTGACTGTCACTACCTTGGTCTATTGAAACCAGATGTTACAAGCAAGGAAACTGAGGGACACTGTGTGCTCATTTGGTAGGACTTGTCAATTATAAAATAAGCCTAGGCATTGGTACAGGCTGCCTTTATCATTCTTTCTTTGTTACTCGATGGGGAACATAATTTGGAAATTTAACATCATGCTGTTTTCAGTCAGTCTTTACACAAGATATTGACATCATGAACTCACCAGGAAGATGTTTACTGAGGTCATGGATCAAGGGAGCAAAATCATTGTTATCTCATAGACTTCTATACAATCTGACTTCTGTTTCCTTCCAGAGGAGCTGCCCCCTGCTGGCCGTTAAAAAAGAATGCATGTTTAAGGCACTTCCATGTTCCACATGGCTTCATTTGTCAGACTGGAAAGCTACCTTCATCCTTCTTTTATTTTTGCCTCTCAACCACATTCCAAGTAAAAACAGTCAAATACAAGTGAAGGTCCCGCATTCAACTTTTTACTGAAGTAGTAAAAAATGCTCTAAGGCATCAGGATGGAGGAAGTAGTGGTGTATGATAATGAAGTCACTGGCACCCATCAGAAAATAAACATAAGTATACAGATTTCCTTTCTATGGAAGCTTGTTTCCATCGCTGGATGGAAAATACCAGAGATACATTTGAGATACATAATGTATCTCATGTTTATGTAATTCAAAAGTTTGAGTTTCTTAATAAGTACTTCTGAGTAAATCAAAATTTTGAGATACCTAACTCAAAGTTTGGAGATATTGCGTAGAAATATTGAGATACTTACCCCAGAAAAACTTTGACATACAGAAGCATTTATTTTTTTTATTTATGTGTCAAAACTACAGTGGCCCTGAGAGGTCAAATACACTGCAACCTAAGACACCAGCAAATAAAAAAATGCTCACAAAACAATGGAAGCTGAGCTTTCATAGCATTTCTTAAGTTGCAGTACGACCTTTCGGTACCACCATACACCAAAAAAACCCATTAACATTTAAAAATAAAAATAAATAAATAATATGGAAGAGCTATTGATTGCTTTGCCTTGATTGATTATGAACAATCACAAGGTGCTCAAAAAGTGAAAACAGTACTTTAATATTTACTGAAAAGCAATTTTTTATGTAGCTGAAATTTGAATTATGCAGCATATTTTAGAAACATGTTTTGTATGACCTAAGGACCTTGACCTCAATAATTTGTCAGTATTTATACTAAAACTACCTCCATGTTTTATATATATACATACTCAAAATTCCCCTGAGGGTGGTCTTTGTTTGTACTTCAAGCTTTCCCCAAGATCTCTCTCTATCTATCTATCTATCTCTCTCTCTCTCTCTCTCTCTCTATATATATATATATATATATATATATATATATATATATATATACACACACACATATATGGGGGTTGAATTTATTGTACTTAGCGGGAAATTAGTCCATAATTAGGCATTTCATTTTAAAATATTTCATTAATATAAATAATTTGAGTGTTTCTGTACAAACTATTTTGCATATTACACATCTACAAACAAGATATTTTATTTTAAGCAGAGGTATCTCAGCACTGATCAGAGCTCATCTGTATAATTCATTCAAACGTAGCACAAGTTTTAAATAGAATAAACACAATTAGTCGCTAAAATAGCTCTGCCGCCAGATGCTTAAGAATCGCTTGCATATGCAGATGATTTGAAACCATAAAGGCTGACGCGGAGACTTTGGACCCAGTCACTTCCAGCCTGCTAACCTCTGCTCTGATGGCCTTGGCCATGCGTTAATGGGCGGGCCGGTGTCTCCCCTTAGACAGACCAATAAAATCAGGGTGGCTGTGTGTGTATGTTGCATAACTGGACTGCAGTTGCTGCAGGTTCACCTCCCACACTCAGCGGTTTACCTCTTCACAATGGCAGCTCCGAAGAAAGTCTGCATCGTGGGTTCTGGAAACTGGCAAGTCTATGTTTTCATGTTACGAACCACCGTGTCCGGTTATCTCATATGCACCGCTATCTGCTGGACTCCGCGCACGGTAGCGTGCGGGAAGTTTGACCTGCTGTACCTGTAACTGCCAGACAGGCTTCGTTAGCGGGGGAGACAGTTGGGTTTATCTCCTTATGGAGTCACATGCTGACAAGCCGGCTTAGATCGAAGAAAACTGGCCACATGTCTGGCAACATGACTGGAATGTTGTCGTTAGCTTTAATGTGTCAGCAGCCTCTTAGCTCGCTCGGTCGCAGAGACACTGGCAGCTGTTTCCACCAAACCGGTCTGAGAAATTAACGTTATCACGGCTACAACAAAATCCCAGAGGGATACAATTTAATTTGAAGCCAAAAATAAATGTTTTAAAATATTCAGTCAATTCGGCGTGTGGGTTCAGTTTATCAACCGAAGAAGAAGTATTATATTTTCACACTGTTTCTTATGATTTTAGCTCTTGCTGGAAAGAAATTAAATGTATACCTACCTGTTTCAATGCCGAATTTAGTAGCTCAAGAATAATTAAGCTCATGTATACAAACTGGTTGAAAAGCCAATATAATTGTGCTGCTGATTATGCTAACATAAAATCGCCAAAATTCTCAATGGAGTTTGGCGCCCACCGTGGAAACAGTATGGAGGACAAGTGATTACAGCATACAGTCATCAGCTTATCTGTGTGGAGCCTTGCCATCTTGCTCTTGGTGATCAGTTACTGATCAAACAGGAATCGTTACTGGTAATGATCACCTGATGATCACAGGATGACTGCAGTGTGAATTTATTGCTTTCTCCTAACTTGTAACTGTTAACCACACAGGGGCTCAGCCATTGCCAAAATTGTGGGTGCCAATGCCGCCAAGAACTCAAAATTCGACAATACTGTAAAAATGTGGGTGTTTGAGGAGATTGTGAATGGGCGCAAACTCACTGAAATAATCAACTCAGACCACGAAAACGTCAAGTACCTTCCTGGGCACAAGCTACCAGCAAATGTGGTAAGAATTTTTTTTATTTATTTCTTTAAAAAAAAAAAAAGTCATTTTAGTGCCTGCTGTCTCACACGTGTACTTCAGATCATTGAATAGATGATTTGCACCTGTTAATATTAAAATGTAACGACTTTAATATGAGTTTTCTGAATGGGGCAGGTTGTTACACCAGGTCACCTCGGACTATTGATGCATGTCATAATCCATTTCAGCTGGCTGTGCCGGACTTGGTGGAAGCATCCAGCGAGGCAGACATTTTGGTGTTTGTGATCCCGCACCAGTTTGTGGGGAAAGTATGTGACACCATCAAAGGCAAGATAAAGAGCGATGCGCTGGGAATATCCCTCATCAAGGTGCTGCATTTATGTTTTTTATTACCAGCTATGTATTTCTCACCTTTTTTTATGTGACTTAATGCCACATATATTCAGTGGTGTTCAATCCAGACACCGGAACGGTGTGCTTTTGTTCCCTCAGGGTGTAGACGAGGGGCCAGATGGACTCAAACTTATCTCTGATGTGATCCAGGAGAAGCTCGGTATCACCATGAGCGTCCTGATGGGTGCAAACATCGCCAATGAGGTTGCTGATGAGAAGTTTTGTGAGACAACCATTGGTTAGTCTTAATCACTTTGTCCCTGTGAAATGGGTTTCTTGTTGTTGAATTAGGACAAGATTTTTTTGCACTTTAATCAAGAATTAAAGAACCAGATAAGCAGCTTTTAGCCCCAAAACAGGAAGCGCATTTGTTTCAGTTCAAGCTTTCTGTGACCTTGGTTCAAGATGTGCTTCCCTCATGTGTTTTACAGGCTTTATGGGGTTTACAGACAGCATGTTGTAACAGCAAACAAAAAAAAAGCACACAATCCCCTTTTGACAGGATTTTTTTTTTTTAATCTGAGCCTTAATAAAATAATTTTTCTTCTTTTTCCCCTTTCACAGGCTGTAAGAATAAAAATCACGGTACTCTCCTGAAGGAGCTCATGCAGACCAGCAACTTCCGAGTTACTGTAGTGGAGGAGTACGACGTGGTGGAAATCTGTGGAGCGCTGAAGGTGAGCTCTCAGTATGGAATTTGTCTGCTTGCTTTGAAATACAAAGATCAAACGTACTGAGAGTTAAAGGCACTGAGGTGACACAAATGGAAGGAAAAGGGACAAATGTGACACACACACACACACCCCAGAGCATCTTTCTCACAACACAATTACGAAACATGGACAAATAAAATGTTATTTATGGTATCAAAGAGCGATGTCTATTTTTGTACTCTGAGCAAAAAGTCAGACAAATCACAGGAAGTGACATGACTGCTCAAAGTTCTGCTATTCAACCCCAGTATTTACAGATTTATATTTAATTCTCAGGGTGACCAGGTGTCTGACTTTATAGTGGAGGCGTGGCGTTTTGTTTATCACTTTTTTTAAGATCTCCAGTTTGACATGTGTAAGATGATGAAGCGATGCAGTCACACAAGAAGCATGTGCCTCATAAAGACCTGCCGATCTATGGACACGTCACCTCTGAAACTGAAAGATGATTACCACACGGATAACGGATTTAATAATTATTAGGTCAAAAAAAGGGAATGCATGAGAGTAGAGTATAAGTTTATGAGAGTCTGTACGGCTCACTCTGTTCCTTCATGTGTCCTACAGAACATTGTTGCAGTTGGTGCTGGTTTCTGCGACGGTCTGGGCTTTGGGGACAACACAAAGGCAGCAGTGATCAGGCTGGGCCTGATGGAGATGATTGCCTTCGCCCGCATTTTCTGCAAAGAAGGACCCGTGTCCTCAGCAACCTTCCTTGAAAGCTGTGGTGTGGCTGACCTCATCACAACCTGTTACGGTGGCCGTAACCGTAAAGTTGCTGAAGCTTTTGTGAGAACGGGAAAGGTAAGAGTTTGGAGGGTTTTTTAATTGTATATTACACAACTTAAATCTGCACTCTGTAAACCAGTTAGTGAACAGGCTCAGGCTGAAGCTATGCTTATATATGCCTGGCATACATTCTTCTGATTAAAAGGGGGAACTATATTAGGTAGTGAGTGGAGAGTCATTTCTTGGAGGTGATTGTTTGGATGCAGGAAAAAGAGGAAAGTGTAGGAATCTGATCCAGTTTGTGCCAAACTATAACAATTTTAATAACTCATCTCGTCATCATCTCTGCTGGTGTTGTGAGATGTTCTGGTATTAAGTACCTACCACAAGGTGGTCCAATAATTGGTTAAAATGTGCTTTTAAAATGATGTGAAGTTTCTTTAATATTGCTGAAGGTTTATTAGTGATTATTATTGTATTATTGTATTGTATTTTTAGGACATGTCAAAATCTGAGCGACCTGAAATCTGAGTTCACACCTTTTTAATGTTTTTATTAGAAAAAAGCTGTACACCATTTCTTGTAATGCATTGTGGGATACTTTAAGTGCATTATAAAGCATCTAGTAATACTCACTATTCATTCAGAAACTGGTTAAAAAAAAATTGCAAACTCACTTTTAAACTGAGTAGTGAGTGATTTTGGACACAGGTGAATCTTATAGTCACACCAAAGAAAACAGAGGTTGGCGATCACAGATCAAAATTATTGCAAATGTGTGCAATGAACTTGGGATCCCCATTTTCAAAGTAACCTTTGCAATGGTTGCTTTAAAAATTGAGACCAGGTCAGCGGCCACATGCAGTCAGATGCTATCTTATGAGCGGAATCGAGACGTTAATAAAACGACAATAACTCAGAATTGGTCTGTTGCCATTTACATCAACTACTTCATTCATATGGCATTCAGAGGCCAGAACTTCATAGCTTTGAACAGGAAATCAGAAATTCCTCCACACATAGTGATGTCGCTGCTGCAGGACAGCAATTTAAAAGAAAAATGACATAGGTGCTTGGCAACCTTGCTATTACACAGGAATATAACCAGAATACAACCAGTTGGCTCAAGTTCCCTAGTCCAAAGAGATGCATTGCAGACAAGTTGCCCTAAGCAGCAAGAACTAACTCAGATTGCATCATGTTGGTAATCTGCCGGCCTTTCCAAATTAAACGGCAATTAATTGCAAACCTTCGCTCAATCTGAGTGGTTGCAGTCAGCCTGAGTCAGATGGCTATTGGAGACAGATTGCCTCTCATCAGGCAACCCGTGCAACTGCCTTGTGATTGAAAGTGGTCACTGCAGCTAGGTTGGCAAAAAAAAATTCAACCAGTTTGTTTTTGTTTGTTTTTTTCCTAGTCTTAAGTAGGTCGCTGTCCTGTTTGGTCTCAGTTGCTAGATTCAAGTGTTATTTCAACAGCATAGTCATCACTTTGTAAGCTTCAGCCTCATTTAAAAGAGGACAATAAAAGTAGACATAAAGATCCTGTAAGGGTCTTGCATAGTGTCTGGGCTTTGCAGTCAGATCCACTGATGCCCATATTGCATTCGGCTTAAAATTATAATGTATAAAAACAGTAGTCCAGAAATGAATAAGTGGCATCACAGTGGCAAGTTCCATCTTTTATATACAGTCTACTGTTGGGCTCTTGGGTGGAAAAAAAATCAAGTGTGCACACCTTCTCTCCTTTCAAACTCAAGAATCTGCAGTTTGTCATGTTTCTTATCTTATTCAGTCTATTGAGGAACTGGAGAAAGAGATGCTGAATGGTCAGAAGCTGCAGGGACCAGCAACAGCCGCTGAGGTTTATCTCATCCTCAAGCACAAAAACCTGATTGACAAGTAAGACAGATTCACAGTTTCCATTTGCTTTAGCTAGAAATTAGATCAGTTTGCTTTACTTCAGCACTCAACCATGCTTCCTCCTTCCTTTAGGTTTCCCCTGTTCAACGCAGTGTATCAGATCTGCTACGAGGGCCACCCAGTCACAGAGTTCATAAGCTGTTTGCAAAACCATCCGGAGCACATGTAAAGAGGAAAGAAAACAAAAACTTGAGGGTGCCTTCTTAATGGAGAACATGACCACTTTCGTAACCTTTCAGAAATCAATGGGAGTATGACCACAGCTGTCATGCAACAAAATGGTTCCAGCAAAGCATGGGTGTTCAACTCCAATTCAGCCATTTTTATCTGGAACACTAAATTTCCAACATGTT
>JAMQGT020004752.1:0-15294 GCA_024447675.2 Pterophyllum scalare | reverse complement strand
TGCTTATAACAGTTTACTTGATGATGCTGGTGGTCCATGTGAGCTGCCTAACACAAAATATGAAAGGCTCACTGCTACCTGTAATATTGATAATATTAAAAGATAGTTTTAAAAGATAAATATGTACAAAACATTGATATCATTTTATTTTATTAGACTGGAGTGACTATACTATACAGTATACAGTATACTGTATACAGGCACGTATGTGCAAAAAAAAAATTACACACATGGTTGCATGTATGTAATTACTATAAGCTTTTTTCCCCCTCACTTTCTGGCAACAAGTCCCACCACAAAGGTGTAATGTGTATAGAGGTTCACACTGTCATCACGTTTAAACTAGCACCAGGAAGAGTTGCTAGTGCTTGACAAGGTTTCTCACCAGCTTCCACATCCTGTGAAAACCGCCTGCTGTTGATGTAATCGAGCCAGGTGGATCAACCATTTCACATCTGCATGCTACTTCTACTTCATATAATCTTAAAGCTTTATAGTAAAATTAAAAAAAAACTGAATAGTGCTTTTGTGTTCTCCACATTATAAGACAAAGGAAATACTATTTATATTTATACAAGATTCAAAAAAAGAAACATAGGTCACAAATAATGCTACCAGCAATTTGTATACCAGTATTCCAGTTTCATCACATTTTGAGATCATAATCAGGGAAAACAAAAACAAAAAGCCAATGTAAATCTTATCTGATAAAAGCTCCTCACATATAATGCAGAGTTTGGTGAGGTTTCATATCTCAGTGTCTACAGTCCACTGCTAATGTCACATTTGCTATGAAAGCTAAGTATATTCAACCTTCTTTCAAGATAGGGCTTTTAAAAATAGTCTTGCCCTGTGGAAGGCTGCTGCAACACTGATGTGACTATTTAAGGGTTTCAGGGGACCCTACTGAAATGAGGAAGCATTTCAACATTTACATGTATCCATGAAGCAGCCATAGATAGATAGATAGATAGATAGATAGATAGATAGACAGACAGACAGACAGACAGACATACAGACAGACAGACAGATAGATAGATAGATAGATAGATAAAGCGCTCCTATTTATTTCTGTTCGTCATTGTCATGCTGTTTTATTTTCAGCACTGGAGAGCGACATTTCAGCACTGGACAGCGCCACAACAGTCCACATGAAACTGTCTGATCCCAGCCTGCCTGTCCCATTCTGTTTGATGCTGGGCACTGGATCCTAACCCAGACTTCACTTCTGACCACATACCCAGAAAGACCAAGTTTAAATGATGTCCTGTTCAACATCCCTGTCCACTGCCAGCAGGACGGGCCTGGAAATACACCTACAGCCTGCCGACGTCGAGGGTGGGGAGGTTCCTTATTAGGGAGGGTGTATTTTAAGCTCTTAAATGTACAATTACAACCAAATATGGCGACAAATGTAACTGCCAGCCCAAAGAGAAAACGCAAACAGGCACGATGCCACTGATGAATGACAGGTCGTGTGTCTGAACCAGGCTGTTTCACCCTTTAAACTGCCTGCTTTGCGAATGCTGACAGGGAAGGCTATCGCGGCTGGCTTTCATCAGCCCACCCTTATTCACGTACAGTCAGAAATAAAAAAGAGAGACTAACAAAATACATGAAGAAAGACATTTACAAGCTTCATTTAGCCATGAAGACGCAACAACGATGAAATGTGGTGAGATATATAGCTGTCCGCCCTCGCACTACAATCGACGACATACAGTAGGAGGCTAGGCTATCCCCACCCCCCGCTGTAGGTTGCAAATATCGCGTAAACTAGGCCTAAGCCTCATTCAGAGCTAATAATAACAACGTATTTAAGAAGTTTTATGGCGTATTCGTCGAAAATCGTCGAAGGTGTGTTCAACAGGCTGATCTAAACAGTCTGGCGTTGGTGGAACAGCTAGTAAGGCTTGTTCAACATTATGTCCTTGCTGTTTCTAGAATCAGCCAAACTGTCACCTGTGATCGAACAAGAGAAGAATTATGCACTGGAAATGTTCAACAAGGGAAGACGGCTTTATAGTACACGACGGTTTTTTTTTGTTTGTTTTTAAAAAATATATATATATATATGTATATAAAAGAAAGAAATGTAGTTTTAATTAACCTGTGTGTATAATCACACAGACGGTGTCCTTTTCAAATCAAACCAGTCCAAACTGGAAAAAAAATGCGTACGTGCTGGCTCAAGTGAAACCCAGCTCAGGGCAAAATATTAATAATAATAATAATGATAAAGGCAGTCGATTAACACGTTTACTCTGTAAAGACAGAAAATAAGGCTAATCATACGTTTAATAACAGTTAAACGCGGCTGCTCTAGGGTTAGGCCGACGCGTTAGCCTCTTCACTTTTGGGTCACATTATCAGAGACAGCTGTGAAATTAGATTCAACAGTCATATTTTGCTATGAACAACACGACAACAGCGATTAATACCCCCCAGTGTATGGCGGTTAAGGAACACTATTTGGACACCGTAAATCCCCAGAAAGCCTCCCGACGGCAGTCATGAGGATGAAATCGTAATTAAATAAATTGGGATTTGGAAAAAAAAAACAAAAAAAACAACAACAATATTTAAACGACGTGTACTCACATTTTCCTGGTAGCAGCGAGACAGCTGTGCTGTAATCCGGACTGGAAATGTTAGCGCGTGCTAAGTGGCTGGCAGATGGATGTGGATTGCCTTCTGCGCTCCTCTCAACCCTCTGGCAGCCTTTGGTTGGTTATTGTGGCGTTTGCCTGCCTATATATCCTAGGAGGCGCACTGGGTTTGAATCTGCCACTGAGAGGTGTCTCCTCGCTATAAAAGCTTTTCTTTATATTATTTGTTTTCAACTCGTCCTATTTCTACAGCGTTGCGGCACCTGGCAGGCTATTACTAGAGCCCCGTGCTGTCAGAGTCCGTGCTGTAATGAAGGTGTAATAAACGTCCGCCTGGATTAGAAGGACAAAGATGGCTCGGTGACGTCAATCGCGGCGAGTTTCATGTTGAAATGGGTGGTCGGAGACTTCAAAACACGCCGTTTTAGCGCTCACAAAGCGCCGTTTTTAACTGAGGACGCTATTATTGGGAGTCTGCGCGTGTTTCATTGAAATGCATTACATGTTGTGGTCACGCTTGAGTTTCAAGCTCCTCAAAAAGAGTTTATTCTGATGGCAAGTCTGTCTATCAACAAAATGGCGTTCCTCGAAAGGGGGTGTGGCGAGCTAAGCAGTAGCCTAGGTGCTCGTTATCATTTATAGTAAACATGGATGTGGCTGTGGTAGAAGGGTCAACCTACCTTAAAAAAAATACCCCCCAAAAAATTACTAACCTTTTGGTCTGAGGAACAAGCATCCACCAATATTTCAAGCTGGCATTATTCTGCATTACATTAGCTGTGATACTGTATATCTATAATTCATGTGACAGGCTCTTTTAAGGTATGTGTTCACAAGCTTGACCCCTAGGGACAATCCCTATGCCTCCAGAGGGGGGAGTAAAACAAGCAAAGTAAAACACAAGCTATGAGTCATTAGAAATGAATCAGAGGTTAAGCAACAAAAACCTGATTTAAAACATTTTCTTTTGCAGCCTTTATTTTTCTGAGTTTATAATGATGTAATTTTTGATCCTGGTGATGGTTGGTCCAATAACATCTTGATGGCATACACATGTAGTCCTTGAAGACGTTTGCCGGGTCAGCCTTTAAAAAATAGTTACTGTTTGTAGCGCTCAAGAGCTCTTTACAGCTGCCTCAAATGTATTATCTTCAAAGATGTTTCAAGCTAAAGATCATATTGAAGCATAGTTCAAATCGTGTACCATAAACCCTAAGAGAGTGGAAGCTACTGCTACAGGATCAAATGATTTACAGTATATGAAAATCAATAGGCCTGAATTAAGTTTTGTCTTTGGGGGGAAAAAACCTCTAATGGTTGCATTACAATCCTGCTGACTGTCTGGTTTGTTTGGTGCATCTAAGTTGTTGTGCAGGTTATTAAGGTTGGGGGAATCCCTAGTCTGGTCAAATAAATAACCCCAACACCCAGCTGCACATCAAATGCACTAAATTTAACATGATCCCACATGAAATACCAGTGAAGCATTAGTAAACCATACAAACTAGAAATACCTCGCAAGACTGAATAAATGTAAGTTGCTTTCAACACTGGTATCCTGTGTGGTGGAGCACTAACTCTGTTTCCTTCAATTCTCTGCATCCATTAATAGTACACACATTTTGTTGTGCTAAGCTGCAGCTATCCTTAATCCTGCATTGAATTATGGTATGAATTCTACATTTTCTTAATACAAAAAACAAAACCAAAGTGCTTAATCATGCTAAAAATTTCACATGTTAGAAGAAAATTTAAAGTGAGCATGGACCTGTGCACTAAGTTGTTTCTCTAAATTTCTGGCAAATAAATTTTTATTCCCAAGATCGCTACTGAAGTTTGAAAGTAAAGCAATGACTCATCTTCCCTGCAACTGCAATAATTTTCTGTTTCATGATGTCTGGGGCTATAACTTTATCACAGAAATGAAGGATCCTCTTCTTATCTTGCAATATATTCTCAGAGGAGCTATAGCTGTTCAGGTTCAACCACTTGGTGGCATCAAAGGACAGCTTTACTTCATTGGCCACCCCCCCTGTAGGCTAATGCTGCATTGGTAACTGTCCCCTTCACTATGATGACCTCAGTTATGATGTGGAAGATGTTTCACAGATGGCTCCAGCCCCCCCCCCACAACCCTGAACATGATAAGAGGATGGATGGATGATATCCACAGAATCCCAAGACCTGAACACAGCTAATCAGCTGGTGAAGAAATCTTTAAATGTGTGGCTTAAGGTTGTTAAGTCTGGAAAATGTGGACACTCATTTTTAAAAAGCTTTATTAAAGTGTTATATGTTTCCTTGTTCTCTTGCTTTTCCAGGTTTCAGGAAACATGGGCAATAAAAGCAGATGGGAGTAATACAATATGCCAGTTTTGTGTGATAAGCTATACCGTTACCTTATTACTTGACTTTGATATATTTCACTCAAATACACATTCACTATAATAAATTAAGAATTAAACAGTGTCATTTGTTTGCATGCTTACAAATATGTCTACCCATGGAGTGATGGGTAGTAATGTCAGTCAGTACACATGTACAGCCAGGAATTTCGCACAAAACTTGATTGGATTGAAATTAATTGTCATGTACAGCCTGTAAGTGTTTATCCCACACTGTGGATGAGGGAGGAATTGCAATGTGGTTGATACAGGTGCATTGCTTGTATCCTACCATTCAGACATGCGTGCCTTGATCTATTATTGATGGCAGCCTTGAGCTATGATGCTCTCTGAAATATTCAGGCAGGCATGAACCCTGTTGCCCCCACACTACTTCTAAGACCAAAATATTAAGAGAGATTTGAAGCATGTGATATATCTGCCCAAATATGATGAACCACTTACTAAAGACTAAATATCACCCTTTATATTTCAGTTCAAAGACACTGTTTCATGTTTGTGGATCTAATGAACGGAGATGACCTAATGACAAGAAAACTGTCAAAATGATTCTTTAAAAGGTCTGCGGAATAGCTTTTTAACACAAAACACATTCAAAGGAGCAGTTACAACAGAGATGGGACATTTATTTTTTGTTTAAAAGTGCCATTTTTAGTAACACATGAGGTATACAATTTCGTGTGGCTGTAATGATTTGGTGAAAGGTTTTCTGTGACAGACATTCATACATGGAGCTCCACTTACAGCATGAACAATTTCAGAACGTCAATTTTTATGAGACAGTCTAATGAGAACAAAGGAAAAACAAAGATGATGAATGAAGAATCCTGATTGTACATGTTAAAATCCAGTTACTTTAAAGCCTGGATTTCATTCACAGTTTTCGACCTGTTTTGCATTTTCTGACTTTCCAATAATCGCAAAGGTGTGAGGCACCAAAACCTAAATGGTTAGCCCCTGAAGCACAAAATGTCTGACCAACCAAATAAACCATCCTCCTCTCTGAGATAACCCTGTCTACATATTGCTTCTTTTTAAAACACAATTGTGCAAAAAATCTCTGAGACGTTTAACATTTACCGAAAAAGTAAACCCACGGACACGTGGGGCATTGCGTAAGGAGTGATATTGCACTGCTGCTATTCAACAAACAAAAGGTATTGGAGTAGTGCCGGACATCTTTCAGTACACCCATGATACAGGCACCCACTGAGGGGTGGATGTGGCCCGCTCCATGGCCTCCTCCACACCCTTAACACTTTCATCCACATCGTTGTTGACCAGAACCACATCAAAGAAGTGTCCGTATGTGCTCAAAATGGCGTCTGACTCTTTCTGGATCATCTGTAAGTTTTCCGTCTAGGAGAGAAGGAACAGATGATTAGCAGTTTGAATTGTGGGGATTTTAAAGTATTTCAGGTATTTTCAGAGAGAGATGTAGCACCTGGGGAGCCGTGTTGGTCGGAGCGATGAAAGCCACCAGAGGTGCAAAATCAGCCGTCCGCAAGAGTTTCAAGGTCTGCAAGAAGAATATAGTGTTAGTTTAGAAATAAGTCCATCAGAGGGGCAGTTCAGGCTGAGATGGTTTGGGGATGTGCAGAGGAGGGATAGTGGATGAAAGATGTTAAAGATTAAACTGCCAGGTAGGGGGAAAAAAGGACAACCACAGAGAAGATTCATGGATGTAGTGAGAGAGGGCATTCAGAGGATTGATGTGACAGAGGAGGATGGTAGGGACAGAGTGGAATGGATGATAGACTGTGATGACCCCTAAAGGGAGGCACCAGAAGAAGAAGAATTGATGAACTATGGTGCATTTCACATATTTGATACTTTAAACATCCTCTAAAGAAGACAAGATTAAGCAAAATATAGAATGTTTTTGCAATGCAAGAGACTGACTCAAAGCACAGAGCTAGCGGCTTTTCATCTACTTATAACTCCAAATAGGCAAGAAAAATGAAATTATTACCAAAAATACACTTTAAAATATGTAATATTAAGTGTCCCTGTGTGTTTTCTGTAATTATTAATGTATGCTGGATATTTTTGGAAAAGGTAAAGTTATTAGCATATTTACCATCCTACTTTCACCTGTAAGGAGTGCATCCTTCATTCAAAGGGATACTCTTTGAGTCATTATTTAACAAAAGGTGCTTTTAGGGAATTTTAAATTCCTACTTCAGTCTAGACAATCATACAAGATGCTACACTACCATTTTTATGCACACTGTACTGCATGCATATGGGTACAATAGTGATTCAATTTAGGAGAATATACACTTGTACATCTTTGCTTTCTCAAAGGTGGATAGTAGGCATAACAAGCCAAACACTCTGATTCTCCCAAAGCACAGCTATAGCTAATGAAACAATAGCTAATAATCTAACTGCTGAGTCTGTACTACATTACTTTCAACACTGTGGTGAGGCTAATGGGCATAAAGTTACGCTTGGATATGCATTTTCCTCCCTTTGAAGCTTGGTTAATGTATTCAATTCAATTCAATTTTTTATATATATAGCGCCAAATCACAACAAACAGTCACCTCAGGGTGCTTTATATTGTAAGGTAAAGACCCAATAATTACAGAGAAGACCCCAACAGTCAAAATGACGCCCTATGAGCAAACACTTGCGACAGTGGGAAGGAAAATCTCCCTTTTAACAGGAAGAAACCTCTGGCAGAACCAGGCTCAGGGAGGGGCAGACATCTGCTGCGGTGAGTATCTCAGTTCTAAAGAACTTTAAGAAACCAAAAAGCTTTCAAATGAAGCATAGAAACATTTACTGACTTTAAGCAACTGTGAGAAATGGTGAGATAGCACTCCCGGTGAAACAACAGTCATATAATCCTTCAAGCAGATCAATGGCTTTGATGTTACGTGACAAGAGCAAGCATCAGTGCTAACCTGTGGTTCTACATCCAGCAGAGTGATTTTGCCCTGCTCATGTATCTTCTGAATGGTCTCAATTTTGGTACCAAACATGTAACCTTGGAAGCTGCCGTACTCCAACAGCTCATTTCCAGAAATGCACTTGGTCATGGCTTCATTGGAGATGAAATAATATTCCTTTCCATTCTCCTCATCCTTACGTTGGGGTCTGGTGGTGTCTGCGCAGAATGAACGTTAAGAATTGGTGAGCTAATCCATGGATATTAGCATCTTGAGACACTCTACGGGAAGAAAAGGTCATGAGTCTACTTACGTGGTGAGGGGTAGGAAAACTTCTCAGGGTATCGTGTCAACAGTGCATTCTTAATATGACTCCTTCCAACACCAGGTGCACCTGAAAAAAGCAGAATTTACAAAACAGTTGTAACTTTAATCAAACTCAAACTGAACTGGTTATGCTTTTATCAGCTTTCAATGAAGACACAATTTCTGTTATTTCAACTGTTTGCCAAAGCATATTAAAGTCACAGCTGCTTAATGAATGTGGGCTAAAAGTGTAGACCCTCAGCTATAATCTGTAAGGGATTTAAAATGGAGAAGGGCTATTTTGCAAGGAATCAGAGCTAATTGGACAAGGGGGTTTAATGGACAGGTGTGAGCTATTCCTTTCTTCCTCATATTTAATTAAGCAGGCAAACAGCTTACAGTTGATTCCAAGCATGCGTGAATCCAGAGCATATGTTCAAAGGAGCTCTATTGAAACAGGCAATCCTTGCACATCAAACAAACAAAAAAAACAACACAAACCCATCTGACTGAGAGCAGGAATGTTAAAAGTTAGAAGAGTTTAATAGTAACATGCTGGCAAACTGCTTCATGAAACGTCCTGGCAATCCATTAATGAAAACTGGCGGAAAATCTCAGGATCCTTTTGATGCTAAATAAATGAACACAGCTGCAGCAAAAGCCTGACAGAGCATCACAAACAAAGAAACACATTCTTTGTTGACGATCATGTGTTCCAGACTTCAGGCAGTAATTGCTCGCAAAGTGAACGATAAACATTTTTATTTATAATTATGTCAAATTTTCAATTCTGTCTGAGCCCAGGGGAAAAATATTAATTTTCTGAACATTACATATAAAAGTCTTGGTCAATGCCTTTAATTAAAGTTGAAAGTCAGTCTGCAGCTTGATTGTTTTATTTCCTATTGTGGTGGTGCAGAAAGCAAAAATTATGAAAAATGTGTGACAGTCCAAATATTTTCAGTCCTAACTATGACTGTAAAAGTCCATGCTAGATGCTGATGAGAATATTTTTAAGGTTGTAGTTTAGAATATAACTGACATAAGAAGCTTACCAATAAGCACAAGTGTTTTCCTTTGAAAAGCTGGGAGCTGAACAACCTCCTCATAAGAAATCACATCCAGCTGGTCAAAAACTGCAGAAGAAATTATTTTATTTTAGATAAAGTTGCATTAGAGAAAAAGTGAGTGAAACTGTGGAAATTAAAATTGTGATGTTCTACTCACTAGAGCTGTGTTTAGCCAGGTACTTGTCCTTGCACTTCTTTTTTTTTCCAAATGGGCTGCAGGACTGAGTGCTCTCTTTGGCCTTGCTTTTACTGGCCACCCTCCTGCAGAGAAAACAAGTATTCAGCTTATGCTGAGAGCATTTTCATAGTTTCATAGTTTACCTTCACTGTATTATAAATCAGCCACCACATTAAACCCAGATGACCTATATCATGTGGATCCCTAGCATGATGCTAAAACAGCCTGACCTCGGGGGGCATGGGTGTTAGCCTTCTTAGGGGTATCTTGTGGTTTCTAGCAATAGGATGTTGTTAGCTTATCCTTTGCACTGGACAATCTGAAGGCCCAGTCAATTTTTGGGGCACTTGTTCCTGACCAGTTTTTGCCCTTGTGGCGGGGTGCACTGTACTGCTCAGGGAATGGGACAGCCAGGCAGGAATATTTCCAAGCAGAACATTGCAGAACATTGCAGTAAGATAATTCACTATGCCTGGTTGCTAGTATTTTTAATGTTGTGGCTGAGCAGTGTGGTAAAGAGCTGTTTACCATTCTTGGAGCTCTGGGGAAGGTATCAGTCCAGCAAAGTCGGTAGCACTGTTCTCCACTCTGCCCTGCCACCAGTTTGGATCCTGCTTGTTGATGATATGAATGATGTCTCCAGTCTGAAACTTCAGACCTGCCTCTTTGCAGGGGATGAGGTCATCTGTGGCAGGGTCATAATCGAACTGGGCCCTCATGTACATCTGGAGATTAATAATAAATCTTGTTAATTTCGCTGGCAGCAAAAGAACCAAACATTTACTGCGTGTATTAGGTACTTGTAACTGTATCACTGATAACCTGCCGACCTTAGCAAAGTGTGCAGTTATGACCCAACACTTACTTAAGGTTAGCCGGGAATAAAGTTTCTAATGTCAACATACTAATCTGTTGAATTTGATAGTTTCTCTGAACTCTACGAAAATTCTACTGATATCAACTCTGAATTCACCCTGAAGTAGAACACTAGTGTACAATTTCATGATATGATCTTGGACAGCTCCTTTCAAACTATGCAAATAGCTACATTTCTAATCAAGGCACAAGGCCTACTTGTGCGAATGACTAACTGGTGTCTTCATAATATCAAGGTTCTTTTTTCCCCTCCATATCTCAGGTTAAAATCTTTGACTAAACTGTCAAAGATCACAGCAGGAACACGTGTAAGTTCTCCTCAGGGTAAATTATTACTACTGTTAGTAGAGTTCATGAACATTTATTTGAGGTTTCCCAAGACACTCCAAACTCACACCCCAAAAGTGTACAAAGGTGGGTGCACTGGAGAGATCTGGGTCACCAAAATGATGTTCTTTGTATGAAAAGCACAAGCTTTAAAGTAAACTGCCATCACTGACCACAGCAAGGACAGACTTTAATGCAGACAAGGAAATACATGTCCATTCATTTAAAGCTGTTTTAATTTAATGTTGCCTGTACTTAAAAGTATACTGCAGGCAATTTGTTGATAAATCAAGGGCAGCCATTTTTATGTCGCATGAAAACACTTAAATGGAGAGACGTGCTGTGGCCACTAGATGGCAGAATGAAACACACTACCAATGTGTTTCACGTCAAACTAGCAACAATGAGCGATATTCTTAAAATTTAAACTAGGTTTATAGTCACCTGGATTGTTCACTGACTAACGGCAGATTCACCTAAACAAAATCATTTTAAGCAAGTAAGATGCAGAAGAAAAAGACTGGGATAAAAATGTGTTTAAACTCATCTTTGATTGCACTCTGATAGGAACTGAAAAGCTGGCTTTCTTGGTTTCATTCATGCAAATTTAGAAAGCAGCTCAAAGAGCATAAATATGAAACACAAAATTCTTTTTAAGCGTCACAACACTAAAGCTGTGCACAGTCTGCTGGTCACATTGTTACCTCACAGGCTCGGGATTGACTCTTCATGTTGGGAATGATTTTCATTGTGACAACTCCATTGGTTTCTCTCTGCATGTAAAGATGTCACAGATTTACATATGTATAGTCATGCTCAGTGAAATAAAGTTCAGAAATTGTGATTCAATATAGCACCATACAAACAGCTCACCAGGATCTTTTGTAGCTGATCTACAGTTTGGTTTGTCACAGTTTTTCCATTGATTTCTGCTATTTCATCCCCTTCGTGTATAGAGCCTGGAAAGACAAAGAATCCAGGAAGGGTGGAGTGAATATATTCAAGTAAGATACATTATTGATCATCCAACAGTGTAACCCCATAATCAGGACATCAGATAGACTTCCTACATTGGTATCTTTCCAAAAGCCAAAATGTGCCTAATCACCTTGTCTGTGAATCATCCCCCCATGCAATATCCTGGCCACCGTGCATCGCTGTTTCTCGTTCAGTTTCAGAGTGACCCCCTACAGATGCAGACCACAGTGAATGAGGAGGAATCAGTCATTCAAAATTTAAAGCATAAGCACAGAGTGAACCCAGAGGCTGGTTACATACCATTGGCTCTGAAGGATTCTTTTCAAATGCCACTTCTTTCATCCTTGGCACCTCTGTGCAATTTCTGTGTCCAGCACTGCCATTGGTGTAAAAGTCAGCCTCCTTATTCTCATAGGTTTGCATAGCTGCCTGTTAAGGCAAAGAAAGAAAAAACATTAATCACATTGCAGAAAATGAAATGAAACCTCCAATTATACAAAGAACTGAATTCACTATTGTGCTCATCAGGTCAGATCAAATCATTAACTTGCTAGTTTTTCTAATAGTTTCTAATACACTTTCTGCTTGTGTGTGCCAACAGCTATGTTTCCTTTGCAGTTTCAACATATGTTCAAAGTTGAAAATTAACCCGGCATTATAACACACTTCATTAACCACATCCAGTCATCTGGTCCACCAGGTTTGTGTGGTCATGGAACCCAACAGTGTCATGAGATGATCCCCGTGGACAAAAGCATTAATGTAGCAAAGCTAACTCACTACGGTGTAGAGTGCTTCACTGTGTGCTACAGAAATCAAATGAATAGATTCATACTGTGTTTTTATACCCAAATACACCAAATTAAACCAAAGAAGAATCTAAGAAGCCGGACATCCTCATCTGAGCTACTTCAGCATCGCTGTTAGAGAAGAGATCCATGTGGCTCCTCTGATAAATTAAGACACTACGGAATTTAATCTACTGAGTACAAGATAAGATACCATGTAATAACTGGGTGAGAGTAAGTGCCCTCCAGCACAGGGCAATGAGTGCACAGTATCAAAGGCTTTATAATTTGTTCACTTAACTGACATCAGAAAGATGATTACCTGCATCAGCAAACTTTCTTGTGTGAATATGACACATCAGCACTGCTTCAGCAAAAAATATATTATCTACCTTCCAGCATCAGCATTACAATAAACCAGTCTTTATCACCCTCCTCCTCACCAATAACTTTAGCTACACAAAAGCCACCTCTGGGTTTAGAAACTACTCCTGCACTGTAAAGCACCAAGTCTCAAGATGATTTCTTCCTTCTGGATTTCAAATTCTTATTCCTAGAGTGATTCATTTGACAAGAAAACGAGGAAAAAACTGTTAAACAGACAAATATTAAGGAATTGGCTTTAAAGCATAAAGCCAGAGACTTTATACCCTCACATCAAAGTGCTGAAGCTCAGAAAAGGAGCAGGAGAGATCGCTGCAATAATCTGCTTTGTCACGAAGCAGCTCAGACTGTCTGAAGAAACTAGCAGAAGTATCTCCTATCTCTTCCGTGATTCAATTTGGATTAGCACTAAAGGGCCTTTTAATAAAATGTGTCTCATCAGGATGTTGACAGTGAGCTCTGTCAGCTCCACCACTTAGAGTGTAATGAGATAAACATTTAATTAAAGGTATTAGCTGTAATAAACTAGGCTTTAATAAGTGTGGTCACAAAGTCCTGAGCATACTTTAATTTTATTTAATTTGATTTAAGATATGGAGGAGGATCAGAGTATAGATAGATAGATAGATAGATAGATAGATAGATAGATAGATAGATAGATAGATAGATAGATAGATAGATAGATAGATAGATAGATAGATAGATAGATAGATAGATAGATAGATAGATAGATAGATAGATAGATAGATAGATAGATAGATAGATTATTGATCCCGAAGGAAATTAGGACATCCAACAGCATAATATGCACAATAACTAGAATCCAACCAAAAAGAAGCAACTGCCAAAAAGAGCAGGTGCGCCTCTTCTCAATAAAACTGAATGTGACAGGCACGGACCTCCATCCATCTCAAGAGCATTTCATTCTAAAAATCTATAGCAAAGTGCTTCATTTGCTTTTCCACACACAGCAGGCCTGCTGGTCTAATATAATACAGAGTACTTGATTATACAACTTCTTTCTTACATGCTTTGCTGCTTTCAACTAAAGGAACATTAATCATAAGCCCCCGCCAATGGAGGATTTATAGTTGTTCTTTTTTTCTATTGATCTCTTGGAGAAACACAGTAAGAGATCAATAGTTGAGATTTGAACACAGTGTGGGTAATGAGCTTACCACAAACAAGGGAAACAAAAGAAAGAACTGCCAAAGTTCTGTGTGTTATGCTCATCAACACGGGTATTGCCTGAACTTGTCTAAGTAGGGCAGTGCACAACTAAACATGTATTAGCAGCATAACCTAGTATAAGACTGCAAAAACAAAAAACAACAAAAAAAAAGACCTAAGATAGGATTAAATCATCCTTGATGGATATTACACACACCATTTTCCTCTGTAAGATAATGGCCCCATGTGACCTCAGTTGGAGACATGCTGATTAGCACGAAGCAGAAGGATATGGAGGCAAGACTGCAACTCAAGGCTACTGAACTGCAAACTGCTGATGTCAGGAAAGACGTTTCCTCTCTTTCCCATTTCCCTCAGTAGCTCGGTGCTGACTGTTCAAATTCTGAGACAGCATTCGGTGCCCCGGCAGCATTTCTGGACATCAAGTCCAGGTCTAAAGTGTCTGGTTTTTATCATACCTGTCTCTTCCCAAATATTCCAAATGTTTATGAACATCTTTAAGGTTGCTTCACCCCCTCAAAGGCAGAGGTGGTGTTTCCATGACATTCTCCAGAGTCGTTAAAGTAGGAAATGGTCAAAAAGTTTAAACAAAAACTCGACAGTGTGGTGTAAACAACCTTCACTTGACTGTTTAAACTGATTCCTCAGCGGGGCCTCAGCAAAAGCTGTAGGCAAAATTACACAATATGTTTGAAAACTGTATAAACAAAAACAAAAAACAATTTTTTCTGTCCCAGAAAATTAAACACACATGAGATGTTGCTTCTTCACGATTTCACTGCCACACTTAAAGTTGTTCATATCATTAGAAGCCCAAGTGGTTAATGCTATAGTTTATACGGCTCTGTAATATACAGGAACATAGTCTTATGATCACGGCTAAAAATACAGACCTTCCCTACTCTTTCCCGCAAGCTGCCAAAATACTTAGACATGAATTTGAATGAATGCAGAACCGAAACTGCCAAAGCAATGTCTGCTGGTTTCAAGCCAAGGCTGACTTAGTGCTGAGCAATGCAGAGGCTGCTAATACAGTAAAGATCTAAATGTCCAGTTCTTTGCTGAAGAGATCAACACATTCAGCTGCTGTTTGCTGCATTATGAAAACATAACCGGGTCTATTTTCAGAGATGTTGTCGAGAAATAAACAGCGATCACATGTCCCCCGTATCTGCTTCCCGGAAGCAAACAAGAACAGGGACATCTGAGGGGTCTAAATAAATTAATAAGGTTAAATATATATGCATATATGAAAATCATCTTACCTTGTCAGACTTCGGTTTGT